>DWEI01002716.1:0-13860 GCA_018245875.1 Mysoria ambigua | reverse complement strand
GATCGTTGCCCGGGGTGCGCCAGACGTACAATCTCAATAGGTACGTCGCTCGGGGAGGCTCCTTTCATGCACCCCAACGTGCTAATCCTTTGAGTTATATCGGTGACCTTGGTTCTCTGCTGGATAGCTTCATTTCTGATTCTATCCTTCAGATAAACTCCAAGCATAGCTCGCGCCATAGCACGTTGAGCGACTTTGGACTGGTGGACCAGCCGCACTGTGAATGTCCACTTTAGTCTTTAAAAATTGGGATGGATGACGAGAAGACTCGACAGAGTTTGCCAAATGCTGTCCAGCCCAATTGAAATCTCCTCTGAGTCTCCTTCTCAAAATTGTTTCTACTTAACTGCCAGGTATGCCCGAGCTATGTGTACTCTGAAAGATGGCTATTTACGGCGAAAGGATTGATGTATTTATTCACCATGATTTTGGTTTTCTCCAAATTCATGCCGAGACCCCTTCGTCGCGACGCTGATGCATTTCTTGCAGCTGTGATATGTAGTCGCCATTTATATTAATATTATTTGCATTTATATTATTGCAAGTGTGAGATGTAGTCGCCATTTAGATTAATGCTCTTGCCATACACCGGGCGAAAAGCCAGACTTCGAGGCTCTACTAGAAAGTTCCATTAGTCCTCTAGTTCCTTTCGATCAGCAGTCGCGCTTGCCACCACTCGATAACGAGGCAGCCGAATACACGTGTATTGTGTCGGTTGCAAGGAGACATGTTCCTGTCAGCGGACCTAGCGAGTAGTTAATAATTTCGTGCACTTATTTATGTTCCACGTAAATTGACTTTCCAGTTGTTGTCGTGCGCATTTACTGCTCGCTGTATTCAAATGGCTGATTAATGTTCGCATTTGTAATTAGTTTGGTAAAAAAAATTGTCGATCCAATCCTTTTTTAAAAGCTGTCAGTCCGTCGTTTAGACCATTTAGCGTATTTCTAATGTAGCTTGTATGTAAAATGTCTGTGACATTCAATTTATCCACTTTATTATGAATATAAAGCCTTATTAATCAGTGAGTGTTTATAAGGAATATGCCAATGTGCATTAAGAGCTCTAAGTATATAAATGTAATTAATGTTGTAGTGAAATTAATTAGATACGAAATCTAATATCATCGGTTAGTCCGTATTAAAAAAGAAATCATAAAGTACACATTCATAATGTACGATTAAGTATCGAATACGTTTATAAATACGAACACCGCACGTAATATCGCACAGTGTATGATGTTAGCGCCGCCTCTGCTTATGTAAGCACGAAATTGTTTTATGCCCGTGTCCAATACTGTTACGTAAGTGGACGTGTGAATCACGTCGCCTTGATTGACTTCCGTACGTGACCGCGCTCGTGGCGACGGGTGAAAGAGAATTTGAAATTTCGGTTTCATGGTAATCAAATTTATGAATATAGCTGGACTAATATCCTATTTTTAAGCGATATTTAGGAAAAACACGATTTAGAGTGTGTAGTATGTTGTAAGGAACGTTAACTTTGCTAACTCGCTCTTAGTTGGTTCAATTGCGAATGGTCTTCTGTTTTTTTTATTCTGAGGAACTCTTTCAATTTGAGTGGAATCAAATGTGGAACAAAAGAAGGTTTGCATTCTTACTTTAAGTTTATAACATTTTTTAGTTTTATGGAGTTTATATTGTTGCATATGTTCTGTATGACCAATAAGAACAGCTTAGTTCTGGTTGTAAATTCCGGGTCAAATATTATTGAATATTTCTTATTTAGTGCATGGTGTATAAAAACAGTCTCACGAATGTCATACTGAGACGTAAACGTTACTGGTGAAGAGTAGGGATGTCCTACACTCATCCGCCTACCTCATTGAGTATTGCAGGCGTGATGTTTGCCAAGAGTAAATATTTCTATTATACTCACAGTGAAGATGTGAATGTGGTCCGGGAGTCAAGGTCAGTAGAACGCATGTTACTTGAACTTGAGTGAATCAGTTTCTATACTGTTTATTCTCTTTATGTGAGATCGTTCTTTAATGCCGCCATTTGTAACGTAATTAGTCACTTAAAATTATGAATATTAAATACATACTTAATTATGTATATTTCTCTAGTCAAACTAATATACATAATTAATTATGTATTTAATATTTACACCGGAAACTCGTGTCAATTAAAACAATAATTGTAATATTTAGATAATGCTAATTGTCATTGGTATTTACTCTACATTAACTCGACGTTTCGACACTGATTCGTAAAGAAAGTAAATAAATATATCCGGTACTGAACTAAGCCTACACACGATTAAAATTAAAGAAATTATTAATAACTTGTGTTGAAAGCGTAGTTTATAAAAATAGATCATGTCAATCGGTGACATTCAGTAAAACCGGATTGATTCAATGAAATATATTTACAACTGTTAATTTAGTATTAATTAAAAACATTTAGAAGACATAAGGTATTTTTATTAATTACTTTCTTTGTAGAAAACATGTGTATATCATATTTAGCGATAAGGAATCTTTATTATTTGTAAAAGAAATTGTTACCGAGCTGGTCTAGGTTTACCAAATTTCGGTTCTTGTACTTCAGAAATACACGTATACAAATACAAGTATATTTGTATCTATGTTCTTTACTCGAGAGATGATGAGGTTGGATTACAGACTAAGGGAGATACCTTTATACATGTGAGTTAAATAAGTAAATCTCACAGTTTATAATATCGTATGTAGTCTGTTTAGAGATATCACTCAGTCTCATTTATGGAATTTATACTCTTGCATGTTCTTGTATAGAAATTGTTTTACATTAAATTGATTCCGTATAAAATATGTGATAGCGGACGGAAAGCGGACTCCACGGTATCATTGCTACTAAGTTTATTTGCCATTAAGGTATATTCAATTGGTTTTCTCTTACGTTACTAAGAAACATGGATAATGTGTGTAAATCGTTCCAATTAAATCTTCATTAACATTTGCTTAAACAGCGCAAGTGGTCGTTGTTTTTCCATAAACAGGCAAATAAAATATTTGATGCCATTATGATATATAAAAATCATAAGTAGGTATTCATATTATATATTAGAATATATGTATTTTTTAACACAATAGTACCACATGAAAATGTAGGTTCTTAATCTGTTTTATTCTGTGAACTGCATAATCCATTCAAGGAACAATAAATTGTTGTTAGTAATAAAATGTTTTTCTCCATTCGTTCCTTGCAGTCGCGCGCGGTACGGTGTGCGCAGTAATGTGCATGTGAAAAAAAATAGCCGACTGTCCCATAAACGAAGTTAAAATTAGTCTCGTCATTAAGAATGAAGTTTTTTTAGATCCTTCAAATAGCTACAATTATGTATTATTTGCCATTTTTTGCCATTCCCACCTCTCAACTGCCGACAAATGAGTCAATAAGTGCGTATAGTAACAAGTTAAATATGTTTTCTTGGTAAAAATGTTTAAAAATAGAATAGTTTAACTGTATATATTTTTTATTTTAATTTGAGGTAGCGTTTCGTGAAACTGAACGTACATACATACCTATATATTGTTTTTAATAGAAGTAGAAGTGGTTTCGTTATTATTTTTAGTAAATGTCATTACAATATCAATTTTTGTATATATTATGTATGTAGTGTAAACGAATTTATTTTACATCCATCTTTGTGGCAGGGAGATCTCAACTTTTAGTTGTTTATATCATATATGTATAATAAATAAAGTACAAATGTATAATTTTTCATTAATATATTTACTTGTACATTAATACTATTACAGTAATGTGGAAAGTATTTGAAGACATAACATTTCAATTGTAGGTAAAATTATAAATAAAAGAATGTGGCGTCTGGCGCATAGTCTGTGGCATTTGTATTTTAAATTGCAGTACAAATTATTCGGGCACGCAAGCATTAATATAACTTATACCATTGTTTTCTATTAGAAACTTTATATTAATGTAATAATGTTTAAATTGCATCCGTTTCATGAGCAATTGAAATAATGGATTTATTGTGTTTTACTTTTGACTCCGGGAACACTTTCGCTTCACAAAACATTACATTGTAATGTCAGACGCTTTGATGTCTCAGTTATGAGATTTGATGGACAGCTCAATGGGCAAATGTGTTATTTTAAAACAAATCAAATGTGATGGCTTAAGCCAAATTATAGCATGAAATGAGCAGGTACGTATGTATCAGAATAAAGAGACTGAAGTTATAAGATTTTTTTCTCTTTTCTCCATTCTATGATATAATATAGAAATAATGTAAGATAGTAATTTTACCGAATGACAAAGAAAATTTTTCAAAAAAGCAATTACATATTTATGCGACGAGTTAGGATACAAGGTGTATTTAGTTAATTTAGTTTTCATACCAAATCAAGTGATTTGTCATCATTTTGGTAACTTACAGGTGTATCTATAATAAATGTTTATACGCCACTCGGTAAAAAGTAAAATTTAAAGGGCAGGACTATAAGGATACAGATATTTGGCATTCAATGCTCTCTGCCTACCCTTTCAGATGTCTGGCGTGGGAATATAAAAACGAAGACTAATGGTCTTTAAAAATACTTTGTTTTGTATTGCCCCTGCTGAAATCATTCGGAATTTATGACTACATTAAAAGTATATAATTAAAGTGTTCATAACTTACAGAGTCTATCTATCTAAAATAGTAGGTACTACGAATTTGTGTACTGAAAATACTGAAAATAATAATATATCAAACAATCAAACATAAATATATGATTTCTAATGACATCGTAAAAATATTTTCAATAGAAAAACGACCGCTTTTCCTTTAAATTCTCAACTTCACGTGCAAAATAATCTTAGAACAGAATACAATTATTCGTATGAGTTTAGTTATCGTTATTGTCTAGGAAGGAACACATTTATAGATGACGGCGTCGTAAAAACAGACCGAGCAGGACGACAACGCGACGATCGTAGGGCTCTGTGTCCTCTGGCAGGTCGGGTACGCGCAGTTCGGATTAATTAGTTTCGAATGTTATAGCCCAATAATATTGTACCGTTTTGGCGAAAGTCATTCGCCCAACGGAATGATTTAGCGGACCCTAGTTAATTTCTCTACACGGGATATGCAAATTGAGCTGGGCATTATTAAAACCGCTATATTTGGATCTGTACTGCAAATATATTTGAACAGTCGCCACGAGGAATAGGTAATAGAGGAAAAATAATTTTATCATAGGAACATAATCATTCCGGTTATTAAAATGGAGATGGCTCTCATTGACCATATGTAGCAATATACGTTGATTGTAGTTGTAAATATTGTTTAATATCTGCCTTTAAGTTTCGTGTCATGTGGCGAATTTAATTTAATTTTGGCCATAAAATGAGTTAGCCTTGTTTCTCTCTTGATATATATTTGTACTAGATATTTATTTTTATTAAGGGACTCTAACAAGAAACTCATGAGCATAACATCACATCGTGAAAATAATGTCTACCTGTTTTACGAAGCTACGCGCCATATTTAGATATTGAAGATTTCGTATATCTTTTACAACATATAAAGTTATACGTGAGATAAGCTGGTAAATGTACTATAATTTAACATGTCTATTGTCTTAAAGATTTAGCATATGATTATTCTGTGCAACCGGCAAACGTGTCAAATTCTCAAATTATGATGATTAAACTCATGTAAAGACTCTAAACGTCTTTGATATTAGATTAGGGCAGATTGAAGCAGGTAAATAGTAGCAAGCGTGATAAAGTCGATTAATAACGATAGGTTAGTGTGCCTACATACATATCATTGGATCGCTGTTGGATACTGTCCATAAAATACACACGATGTTGCAGTACTTGTGTTCATATAATATAAATAGGCATTGTATTTTGCGTGGGACAGTCTTGTCCTGGTACAGTATATCGAAAATATTATCCGCAAAATTGCCACCGTCGCTTATGGTAGCATGAACACGAGCCCTTTAAATACGTGGAATTATACAAACATTAGAGCAACTTTCACGGCGCGGATGTCACAGGTCGGTAAGCTTGTCAATTATACTGCACCACAGAATGAGGTGTGTTTCGTCGAAATGTGATTTATATCGCTGTAAGGGAATTTCTATAATTCACCGAGCAGTTGTATGTGCATTAGTACTCACTAAACAGATACAATTGTTCATCATATAACCTCTCAACATATAAGATGCTGGTGAAAGTTTAACTGCATTACGAGTTAGACGATATATAATTACCTAATTATACATATTTATTGAAAATTAATTATACACAGCTCGCGCTGGCCTTGTATGACAACTGTATCGCGTACGTGACCAATTTGTCAAATATTGAACGAGCAGTGGACGGGAGATGAACGACGAACGAATTTAATGTTTCATTCGCTCATTTTTATTGGCGTTGAAGACATTGAGTAGTATCAATAATTGATTCGCCATGTTATACCTTGTGATTTATTATTTATAAATAGATCACAAGTTCAATGCGATCATATAATTTCACAGAAAATATACACAATGTGTTCCTATTTATATTACGGAAATGATTACGAACACGACATGATGCTTTAATCTGTCCCTCGTTTTTCTTATTTAGTATGTTTTTATCTGTCAATGAATATTTGATCGCTAATGTAATGCGATTGTTACAAAGTTACCTGTCGCTATAAAATTATGAAAATGACGCAGTTTATGAATGCTACAAAGACAATATATGTTTTATATGAAATACGTAGTTGAACGTATGTTTTAACATGAATATTTTATGTATATTATCTATTTAGTTTGTATTTAGAAATACATGTAAGTAAAGCTGGTTAGACAGTTTTACGAATATAATCTTGCTAGAAATACTAAGAAATATTGTATCTATTCTATACCATTATTTTTTATGTATTACCAATATATGAAACATAAAATGTACATAAAATTATTATGTAATATGTATATGTAATATATGTAATACAATTTTAAAGATTATGTAAAACATCATTATAATAATTAAATGGCCATTAATATTGACAAATTCCATTAAAATCATCAATTATTTATATTATTTTACTGAATTTATATTTAGGAATCGCAATGTTGTTTTTTGGACAATAAACGGTAGCGTAGTATCAAACAGTATATTAGCTACGTGCAAAAAGTTCAATACAAACCTATTTCCACGCTCAGATGTAACTCTATAGTCCGTCATGGATTTATGATTACGTTTCTGAAATATAAAATAAATTGCCCGAGACATTCGTGAGCGGAACTTTCAAATTTAAATTAAAAGTCATTTAATGAATTAAGTTTGTAAGCTCGCCTCAAGTGTATAAGTACTCTTATGTTGCGAATAATGACATTATATTACAGATTTTTTAGGCGGAAGATGCGCATGCAATTTAACAATTTATCCTGTTGACAAGTGAACAGTTGTATCTACAAATTTAATGATCATCATCATCAGGCTTTGTAGACCACAGCTGAACATAGGCCTGCCTGAAAGGGGTAATGCTTACAAACTCAACGCTGGGCAAGCTGGTTGACATGAACATATTTAAATAAATAAAATTATTGCTCGGGGATCTCCAAAGTTGCTATCGTAATCTACTGATTGTCAGCTTACGTAAACGTAACTTTACGCCTGTGATCCCCGAAGGGGTAGGCAGAAGAATGCGGAAAACTCCCACGTTTTATCGGTTTGTTTTTTACGCCCCACTATGGAACAGGTGGTGAGCCTATTGCCATGCATCGGGCACGTATCCAGACTCCGAACCAGTTCCAGAATTCTTTATTGGATTTTCTAGTAGAAATTTTTCTGAATTGAAATTTTTTTATAGTATTCGAGTCGGGAATCGAACCCGGGACCTCCCGACCGGCAATCGCACCTGCAACCAATACGACCAACGAGGCAGTCAAGTATTGTCGCCTTAAGTATTGTCAAAATATTAGAAATCAGTGGTTGCAATGAGGACTGCTTATCTGGAGGTCGTAGGTTTGATTTCAGAGTCGGGCGCTAACGGATTTTTCATCACCAAATTTCTAGCAGTAACCCGGAAGCTTGATATATGCCTGGTATGTAGTTATGAATTCACCCAATTCCGCGGTGGGACGTAAATTTAATAGTTGGGTCGCAAGAATTGACTATTTGTATAGGAAACAAAGGCATGAAGATAAAAAAAAACTGCGCCTGCCCTATAAATGGATTTCTGCAGTCCACATGTTAAAAGACGTTCATCAATTAACGGGATATTATTTCACTGTTCCTTTTCATTTCTTTACATTCTCAGTTAAACATAATAACAATCCACAGCAGGGCGAAGCGTGAATGTGGATCCAATATTCGAGTGAATTACGTTTAATGATATGTATGTCCGATGTACGGAGGCGCTTCTTTAATTGTTGTTTTTAATTAAATAATTACAGCGTGCTAAGTCGAGGATCCGACGTAAAACGAAGTGGTCGGGCGGGTTACACGATACGCAAAAACCTTAAAAGATTAACGTTGCGAACAATTAACATATGCTATTTTATGCATGCTTAATTATGTATTATTAATTCGTCTCTGTATATTTTTAGCACGTTTTCATCGTTTCTCATTGCTTGTTATGTTTTTTTTCTTCCTTTTTATGGTATAAAAGCAGCGAGCGGTTATCTGACCAGTCAATGTTAAACGATCATCAAAAATAAATTAGTATGGTCGTACGAGTATAATCGAGTTTACTTAGTCGAAGTTACGATGTAATTATATTTTTCTATGTGAAACATATTTTCTTAACTGAGTAAGGGTTTTGAAAATTTAAAAGTTTATTAAATCGAAACCCAGTCTAGCGGTCCCGTCAGTACTGTCCCGTCACGTAACGGCCTCGTCATCAGGTCGTTGGCCTCAGGAAACCGATGACTGTAATGAAAGTAATTCACAGATGAAATCATATCACTCAAGTGTTGCCAAGCACTTTCATTTACACGGACTTAATGGATCGAGCGATTGGTGCAGGAAACAGTATTAGCACAATGGTAATAAAATTACACATTTGACCATTTGAAGAGTGTGTGAAATGATTCATACAAATATTAACCATTATTTTTATTACAAATACACTGCCTCGTTAGTGGAATGGTTGCTGATTGGGACTCTCTATCGAGAGATTCAAATACGATTCTCGTATGTGGTAGTATTGAATTGTTCAAATTTATACTTTTTGGTCTTAGAATCTCCTTTTGTGTCCGGCGTATGGCAATAGGCTTACCATGTATTCCATAATGGGGCGTAAAGGTAACTAATGAAACGTGGTAGTATATTGCACTCCTCTGCCCACCTCGACGAGGATTGCAGGCGTGTTGTTATGTAAGTATATGAGGGTATAAAAAATAAAGTAAATGGTGAAGATCAGACACATTGAGACGGAAATTTCTGCCACGCATTTTTTTACTATCAATGCCTATAAAGAAACAAATAGTCATGAACTTTAATAATAGTCCTTTAAGATAGGCGTTTATAGAACTGGTTATTTTGCAACATAGTTGTATTCAAAGTAGTTCGTGATGTTAATGAATCATTTGTCAAGTACAATCAAGTACAACAACGATATCTGCGGATCAGAGAAATTAATATTTAAGTACCTTTCGAGTAAAACAAAGAATTATGAGAAGTTGTTACTGTTTTGTTTATACCACTTGTACTACAGTCCAGATGCAGTATGTTGCTCAATATTTGACGTAACAAATAATTATATCAAATCCCGTTATAATTATGAGGCTTTTTGCGACATCTGCGTGACATTAGTAGAAAGCTATTTAGGACAAATTTGTTGTAAAGCATTGTTTAAAAAATTATTAGTGTGCAATTATGAATAATAATAATGTAATTTGAATATAGTACAAAAAATAAATATTAAAACTTTGTAGGGTAGTTGGAAAGATCGGACATGAGGATAGCTTGCACATTTTTAAAAGTAACGAACGCTAGTTTTGTTTTTTAAATATACCTATCATGAAAATCTACTTTCTATCATGGATTTATGTAATATAAATACACTAGTTATTGTACACGATAAAAATCTATTATGTACACGAATACTAAGTCTCATTTAAATGCAAATACGTAGTTTTCAAATGCCAGACCGTTTTCAATTGAGCATTTAATCTTTAGGATGTCCATTCTAAGTACATCCTCGTACATCACCTGGTACGCTAGATTCATGCGGCACATTCTCCTTCAAGACGGAGGTACGATTGACGGTAACGGAATACCGCAAGATACGGAAACGAGCCGACTCGTAAACTTAATGACGGTTTTTTGTCTGGAATTCTATGAAAATGTTAGCTCTCGAAGCACTAACACTTTCTCCTTCAAAACCACATTAGTACCACAAAGAGATGGTTTTACGAAACATAGTAATTCACACAAAGCTACCGCGCTTGCATTTCTGCTTTAGAACATTACTGTTTTGCGGAGTTTGCTTCAATGTGTTCATAGTTTGTTGAAGCCGATGGTTCATTGGTTGGTGGCCATTAACACAAATCACGGGTTCGATCCCTACTCCGGTTTATGTTTGTGTGTTCACCACATGTATTGTTCTATCTGGGCGTTAAATAGATCCAGATATATGGTTGTGTGTGGCATGTCTCAAGACAATGTTATTATTATAAAAAAGAAAAATGTTCAATCTGTTAAATTTGTAACAGTATGCAGTGAAATGTTTTGAAAGATTCCAGGGCGGTGTTAATGTTACCTCCAAATATTACCTCCAAAAGTTTTCTCTTGTCGAGTCCAGTGATACTGAATCATGAAGTGATATTGATAGTGATAGGATAAAAAAGGTTGGAATGTAATGCCAAAAATGTTTTCATCGTCGTTTGTTGTCATTCCCTTGGTCAGTTAGTTAAGGCAATGGTTTACTATGGTGGCCAAACAAGCGTGAGCCAAAATAATGCACTCCTTCCGAAACCGACGGTTTATATCTGAACCACCGATCGAATACTTTTTATTTAATACCAACGACTATCCTTGCACGGTGATATAAAATTGTATTGGACACAGCCATATATTTGAAATCGGTCAACATATAATCTTTTATATCTCAGATACATATCACTTGTGTGTATAATATATTGCCAGAAGCGTCAACCATTCCGCGCGGTGACGTCAGTTTTATAGGAATCGTCGACAATCTGTACAGTTAGCGGTGTTAATATTAATGCAACGTCCGAAAGAGACCAGGCGGCCGTGTGAACTGAAAATTAAAACGTCCGTAACGCGGCGCACGTGAGCCGCCTCGTCGAGCGCGCGGCGGTCGCCGTCCTAACTGGAGATGCCGAGATTGGACCCGAAAACAGGGGACGTACAGAAGACGAATAAAAAGTTCCTATTTGTGTAAGTGCTTTTGTTCCACTTTTGTGGTGTCAGGAAGAATTATTTCTATCAGCATCACGCCAGGTCCTTTATGGATTGGGCAGATAAATTATTAAATGCACATGTGATGTTCTTTTGCTAAATTTATGATTCTTAACATATACGCATGCTGGTTTCGGATAATTGTAACTCCTTCATTGCACGATCTGTCCGATTTGCTCAAGACAATCGACTCTTAGGCTCATTCTGTATCCATCAATATTAGCATTGTATTGTATCTCGTTTTTCATTCCCTCACCTGAGTACCACGATTAATGATATTATTAATATTGAATCAATCTTCGTTCCACATTCTAATGGAGACCAGATCAGCCTAGATTTGGCCTGCTGCACTAAACTAGAACGGTGTTAGATTCGCTCAATTAAGTATTCATGCAGTATCACGTCCCATTCGACCGAATTGTGCGTTCGTGTAGGCATTTGATCTGTTCATTACAATATTATCGACGAACGATCTATGAGAAAAAATTAAGGCTATACTTTTTGGATGTAAATAAGACCGGAAGATGGATTTACGAGAATTTCCGAGCGGTAGGTCACGTAGAATAGTCGACTGATGCTTTGGAGATAGAACATTTTGTTAGTAGATTAACATAATCCGAACTTTAGAGGAACAATGGGATACTTTGTATGTGTAAATCAAGGCCCATTATTCCGTAATATATTATCATAGGCTAAGGCATACATATTCATACAAAATCTAAACAAACAAATCATTTTTACAATGACCTTCATGTGACGTTAATTGACGCAGAATTGTATTGATTTTTATGATAATAATTGTTAATTGATCAACTCCCGTGAAATTAAGACTCAAATAAGCATAAAGCGTAAAATTTAAAATGTCACTATTTAACTGTGTATTTTTGACCTTAAAACGCAATAAAACAACTATTTAATTACCCGTCAGACAAAACAAATTAGTTTCGAGATAAAAACGATTTAATGTTCAATATTTAAACGCCTTTTATTATGATCTGAACGGTACAGCAGTTGCACAGGTCTAAAAAAATATTATAACTTTATTACTTTGGATGCTTTATAAGGCTTATATTTTTAACTTTATTAAGAAAATGCGACGAACATAGCATAGCTTAAGAATGTCAAGGCGGCTTGAACAATTTGAAAACCTATTAATCTTTTTACGCCTTCTTTAATGTCATCTTGATTAACTCGTAGGGTATTTTAATTAGAGTTTGGTAAACGCCATAATCTTAAAAAAAATAATTTAAAAATGTCTGAACTCACGACTGAACCGTAGCTATAAATAGAAAATTGAAAAAAAAAATAAAGCAGTCAATTGCGATGGCGGATTGCTGCCAATTATTTTTTCCCGCTTTCATCTTACGCTGCGTTCATCTTACACATTCTTGATTTTCATTTTATTCTTCATAGAATGACACGTGCTTTCAGCTGAGTAAAATATTCGGTTCTAATTATTGTTATACAATTAAATTATATTTATAAGATAAAATAAAATTGTATAAGTCTCAGTAACAATTAGTGTTTATAAATGTGAATGTACAACAAATTATATAATCGTTATGGAATCTGATGACAAACGAATATTCCCTATTCCTTCAACCTGACAAAGGTCTGTGTTTACCGCCGCCTATGGTTACTCACAACACCCGTCGACTGATGGGGAGCTCTCTGTGCGTTTTTTTTAAATTACCCCATGTCATAGCGTTCCGGGAACGCCTTAGGTAGAAGCTCATTGCATATTGCCATACACATAAGTTTGATCAGTAAATTAGCCCGAACAGGAATTCAGTATATGTTCTAAAAACCATTTATTTAAGATCTATGAGCTACGAAAAATCAAGGATAGACGAGATGATGGCTGTTCAATATTTTCGTAACAAAAAGTAAAACACCTTACTAACAGTAAAACAGTCTTCCGTTTCGTTAATAACATCTGAGATAGCGGAACAGCAAACACATTAAATGCGGAGGCCTGAAAAGAATTTACTGTTAAAAATAAAGATTACGGTTTTGTCAAAAGTAAAGCAACCATGGCGTTGCTTACTCGTCCAAGTCTGATGGACTTTTCGTAGAAGCGAATTGGATATTATACAAATTTTGTACGACCGTGAAATTTGCACGAAGAAATGTGAACAAACGAGTTAAATTTCTCAGTATTATAAGTTATTGTGTATTAAACGGAACGTATACTGTTTGGTAAACAACTTTTTTTCTATTATTTAGTACTATGTGTTGCAGGTTGATATTGATTCTTGGCTGTACGGATCTATATGAACTTCACATTACATATTTATATACCATCTAATAATACTGAAAATTAAACAACCAATTAAATTTTCTAATTTAGACTTCTAGTAGTGGTTCGGAGACTGGATATGTGCTCGATGCATAGCAATACTCTGACGTTTCACCGGTTACGTTTACGTCCCACTATGTAATAGGTGGTGAGCCTATTGCCATGCATCGGGCACATATCCAG
>DWEI01002715.1:0-13861 GCA_018245875.1 Mysoria ambigua | reverse complement strand
ATGCGCATTTGTATCTACGTCAATATCGATTCAGTCGCCCATTTCAGCACAAGATAGATAACATTAATGCATTTGTATATACAGTAGCGGGGTGGAGTGATGATAAAAAATATTTATTTTAATAATATCATTAGCCTGTTATTTCCGAAGAGATCTATCTCTTTTACCCTATATTCCAACGTTTCAACAGTTACGAATGTTTTACTTTTCACTATGAAATAGTAATAGTAATACTTATACTGAGCACTAATCGAGACTTCGAGCCTCTATTATAAATTTTATCTAAAAATTTAAGATTATTGTAATTTAATAGTACTCAGCCTGAAGCTTGAATCCAAGATCTCGGCAGTCACGCTTGTAACCAATCGATTAACGTGGGAGGCAATTATTTTCTAATTTTCATTATTTTTTTTTATAGTTTGGTCTACTGGATTTCCAAATTCGTACTTTGATTTATTGGTAACAATGTCGCCTCTTTTTTACTTGTTAATGTTTGTTCTTAGTTCGTCCGACTGAAATCGTATCGTCCTTTTAGCTCTATAGACTATTTTACTTTTCAGACTTAGAATTTTTTTGTTACTAAATTTTATATCCCTCGTTGTCATCTTAGTAGTTTCTGTAGTAGTTTATACAAATCAAAGCATATCGCGATGTCTAACGTGTCTTTCAGATCTGGCGCGCTTAAGATCGGAAGACGAGTGCATTGTCCCCATAATAATTAAGGACGTCGCGTACATTTTGAGATATCTCAAAAAAAGACTTTTGCATTATTCTAATGGTCTGCTCCAAAAGCAACTCAGCTATTAAGCAAAATACTAAGTAACACAAAAACAAAAACTTGAATAGCAAAGCAGTAGTTTTATCTAAAAAATACATTCATTCAATGTTTTAAAAAAATTGACAAAACTGGTTTATCACATGACTTCTAAATTATCTTTTCGATCGATTGGATGCTATGTGAGAGACTTTTTTGTTGTCCTTAAAAAATTCCATCAAAAAGACACATGAAGTAATATAATATCTATTCAATGTTTAGAAATATTACTGTTGAAAATTTTTAAGGAAACCTTTTTAAAAGCATAAAATATCGACATCCTCATTGATCGAGTGATTGCACCCACGACGCCTTATCGAGAGGTCTTAGGATCAAATCCCGGGTGAGGTATTATTGAAAGTTTTCCAGCTTAGATGTTCTAGTAGAGGCTGGAGATCAGTATTTGTGTCAGGTGATACGTGTAGGGTAGCCATCTATTCCATACTGGGGTGTGAAGTGTAACTGGTGCGACGTGGGAGTATATTACACGTGTCTGTCTAATTCTTCGGGGGTTATCGGTATGATGGTACGATACAAAAAGACGAGTACCATACCAGCATAAGCAGGTCTTTATGGTTTCCTAACAAATAATAATTAAGTCCGCTCTTTTTATTTCTTTACTCTTCTGTAAGGTTGAAATAAAGAATAAATAAATTATATGTTGTATTATGTTGGATTTTTATTAAATTTCTTTTTATAATTATATATCCATAATTGCCAGCTAAATTTTTGCTACTCATTTCCAAAACGGTCCCACTTGTAATTCCACATGTTACAAAATGATACGGTATTTTATTCCCTTTGGATGTTATGAATCATATATGTATTTTCAAGCGGCGCGCGCGGCGGCGAATCGAGACACATCTGATTTCACGTTCTGCTGCCCCCCAAGTTCCGCATAGGGCACGTCCCACGAAATATTAAAGTTTCTTGCATGCATCGAAGACGACATTGATACATGTTGTCTAAATATATTTATATGTATAACAAAATTCTTTACATAAATGTTAACAAAAATAAAGTTCTGCCTTTATCATAATTTGCTTTAAGCTATTTGAAGCAAACTTATAACAATGTTTTACGAGTCTGGTTTGTGTTAAAACTTGCTGAGTATCTTCGGAGATTTCACAAACTTTTCTAATCAGGTCATTAAGATAGCGAAAATACTATACTTTGCCTACGAGAAGCCACGCTCTGCGATTCCCAACCCATATGCCCAGAGTGGGGATTATGGGCATTATCTCATAAAACGCCTCTGTCCAGCAGTGGACTACAACAGGTTGATGATAACGATATAACCATTGTTTTTGTTTACATACAAAATATTACGAGTTCACTGATATCGATAACAACTTAAAAACAAAAATAGGATATAGGTAATGTTATTGGGAGTCCAGTTTCGGTCCCCGGGTAAGTATTGTCAGCATGTTCCGGATATCCGGATGAAGTAACCGCCATTATAAACGCCACCGTCTCGCTATAGTACTAAAAGGACAAGGCGGTGCATAAAATAAAGGAAGTTTATGACTGTATCTCACACAGATAACTTCTTATTTCGCCAGCTCGGTCAACATTTTCTAAAACTTATCGAAAAATGTATAAAATAAGAAATTTCGAAGAAGAAATATTGATGTTACTACTTACTAAGTAATCATAGAATGGTCTTCTAGAGCAAGTTAAGAGAGAAATTGAAATGCCCAAAGAACACAATCAGTTATTTAAATACCTTTTCAAACAGATTTATATTTATTCGGAAAATTGATAATACGACTTCCCTTACCTTCCCGTACGATTGTTTAAATACCAGTCGCTTGTACCAGACAACCCGTATATGGCCGTTGACCGTATTGCAGGAATGCGCCACCAGGCCTCCACGCGTCACTAAGGCACGACAATAATCAGTAATTTTAATGTATTAAAATACAAGTCACTTCTGTTGTTCTAACACATCTGTTATAAACTTACACGAAATTTTGACGTCACATAAATAAGTCAAAAGTTGCCGTGATCTCTGATTATGAATTGAATTGGAACAGGTCGTCTGCGAGAGGTCAATGCCTTAAGGGTGCTTCAATATTACAACTAACCAGTTAGAACGACATATTTATTATGTTTACTTAAAATAAATAACTTCAATTTCATTAATAATACTTCCCATTTTTTTATTACCTATTAAAGTGTATCGATATGTATTTATACAAACAAAAACTGTATTATATATTGTTATAAGGCAGACTCTGGCTGTTACTAAGACTTTCAAGTTAGAAAAATATAACTCGGCCCGGAGAACGATCCCAGGACTTCTCGATCGACAGTTACGCTTGCAACCAACGCGACCAACGCAGTGTAATGTTATACTCTTTACATATTAAATCGAATAATATATTGAAAAAAACTCCATACATGTCATCCGCCTTTGTTATTATGAAAAAATCTGCCATGTAAAGTAACCATTTAAAGTTTAATGGACATACATACATTCAACTTTAAATGGTTATTTACGTTAACTTTTGCCACTATTTATTTTGAAGCGCTGCCAATAACAGCATATAATGTTAAGAGCAGGATCCAATTTGCCTCTAAATATTCACTTGCAATTTCCAATAAGCTTATATTGAAGGTAACATAAAATCGAACCATAAAATATAAAACCTTTCACATAAAAATGATTTTGAACCTTAAACATTCACGATACGGTCCCTATTTGCAAGTAAAAGCTTATTTCCACAATATCTTTTAAAATTCCTATCGAATACTACAAAATAGGTCTAAGTGTTTTTTATGTCTCAATACAATTTTAACGATGGGGAAATCAATTTAATTTGTAAATTAAATCTTAATTCAATTAATTCCTCTGGCAATTTGTTTCTTTTTCTAATACAACAATAATTGAAAGTCTATAATACCTATATCTATGTGTTATCAAGGATAACACTAGGCCTAGCAACTATAAAACGATTAACAATATTTATAAAAACGTAAACATACACGCTGTGAACAGTTTTATTTATAATCACGCGCCAAGTTAATTGTCCCTTGACCTTTAATGACGATGGGCGCATCTCCTCTCCGCCTCTCGTCTAACAAAAGTCATTCTACCTACATAATGGACGCGAAACGCTCTCATTAGTAGCACCATAAAACATAGAGAAAAGTATATTATATATTTATACGTCACAGTCGTGACGTCATTACGCCATCGTCTAATTGTTCATGTGATAAGATTACCGGTTTATGTTCTTAAGATACGGTTATAAATTGATTAGACTTAAGACGAATCTTAAGATGAGTTTTAAGATGCATCATGCCTAGAAAAGCCCTGTTCACCCTTATACCCTCTGTCGAATCTAAAGAGCTCTGTCTATTTGGTTGTCACGAGATGAATAATGTAATAGTGGAATTGGAATAGCCAGAATAAAGTTGCTTTAACCGCTGTGGACTTTTAATAGGGCTTGTTAATAGTGGTATGAAGGATATCAAAT
Organism: Mysoria ambigua; assembly: GCA_018245875.1. NCBI lineage: Eukaryota > Metazoa > Arthropoda > Insecta > Lepidoptera > Hesperiidae > Mysoria > Mysoria ambigua. Next base: position 9,565 of record DWEI01002715.1, on the reverse strand, counting down.
GCGCACTGAGGGCTGGTGGCGATTCGATGGATAAATCTGAAGGAGCTTGATAGTATTATTTTCAGCTGGTTAAATACCTGCCTTGTTGATCGTATTGGTTGCAAGTGAGTGACGTCTCGAATTCAATTCCCGGGTCGGACACTACAAAATTTTTCTAATTACGATTTTCTAGTAGTGGTTCGGAGTCTGGATATGTGTGCGGTGTATGGCAATAGGATTACCACCTATTCCGTAGTGAAACGTAAACGTAACCGGTAAAACGTGGAAGTGTTCTGCATTCCTCTGTCTACCTCTTCGAGATTACAGTCGTGAAGTTACGTTTTTGGTTAAATATATGCAAGATGCGTAATCCGAGTTGAGTGTTCTGAGTTCGATTTCTGAGCTGGACATATGAAGTAATGATAAATTGACATTGCACGTTAGACATTGCTTTGACATGCACCTAAAGTGAAGCTTATTGATAAATAGAACGTTTATTATTTATATTATTGCATAATTTACAATTATTATTATTAAACCAACTTTTCTTGTGTGATGTTCTGAACAGACCGTAGCAAAAACATCGTATGTTCAATTCGATCGTCAATTTAGTAATTATAATTTCATTGCATACTATATGTAAAACCCATTACTTAATGAGCCGACAAGAATGTATCATAATATTTTTTTACGTCAGCTACGTATTCCATTGTATGAATAGTATATTGAGCGACGCACAATCGGGTTTAGTTAAGGAGACTTTTGTCATATTTATTTCAATCTTAACGGAAATCCATATAACTGGATCAATGTTTTTAAAGTCAATGCAGCGCGTGTACATAAAGCATATTTTAATTGAAATTGATTTAAATTCATTTCTCACTACGGTTTACTCTAAATATGTTATTATTATTGTTGTCTATAATATCCAGCTCAATTTGTATAAAACTAGATATAAATGAATAATACACACGAGATCCCAGGACATAAATGAGACACAAGAATGCAAACAATCTGTCGCGGGGTTTATTCATAAGAAACAGTTGCCTTTTCAATATTTAATGATTGAATTAGATTTTCGAACTATTGAACGAATACTGAAGCTGAAAACAATAAAGGAGATCAGAGCGATGTGAATCGTTCGCGAGCGGACTTGGCGCGCCGTCGCGCGTCGTCCTGTGCGTTACAGCGGACAAAGTTTTAATTAACTATTACACCACTACTGGTTTGTTTTACTGCTCTTGCTATCAAACTGCTTCGATGGTTGATCGGTTGCAAATGCGATTGCCGATTGTGATGATCTGGCTTAAGATCTCAGGACGGGTACTATTGGAATTTTCTATCTATATCTATCTATATCTTCACGCCGGGTCCCTTACGGGGTAGGCAGAGAGCACGGAGTGCCAAATATCTCTATCCTTACAGACCTGCCTGGAATTTTCTAACTTAGAAAATGGGCACTATGATTTCTCAGCCATTTATCAACTGCTCTGATTGAGAAAGGTGAAAGAGTTTCAGACCTCACATGCCTCAAACAAAGCTATGGAAAAGTCTCAGTTGGATAGATCATGTGGCGAAATTTTTTGTCATGTTTTCATATTAAGTGAAATTCAAAGTTACGAATTACACTGTAAAATCACAATCCTACCAGTACCTATTTGACGGGAACAATCTGAAGTTCGAAATATAAACCACTAAGCTATCAACATTATCTACATTTCTCGGATCACAAGTATAATAATTTTTGCTGTGATCGGTCCATAAAAGTGTTACTGGCACCGGGCACAAGTTAAGCCGTCTGTTTTTGACTAACAAAATTAAGATTCAGTAGAATTTGTCAGCTTTGTCAGTTTTTTTTATGAGCACTTATCTGTTATTTACCCCTCCGTTTTCGTACTGCGTAATTATTATAATGATTTATTAATTTTATTGGAAAAAATATATTAATGTTTCCTGTTTTGTAAACGTAAAAAGAAAATTATGCCTTTTACATTATTCTTCTACATTGGGACAAAAACTTTGAACGCTTCACCAAACTGCAGCACATGGTATATTTCACGCTATTACCACTGAAAGTATATTTAATTGGAAATTCCTAATCCTGCATTCATAAATAGCACGTTAATTTATAGAATGTCTGAGTTTTATAGGAAATTTATTGTCTAGCAATATATTTCATTAACATAGTGCCATTCACCAAATATGGGATCTTAAATATCTTGCAACTCTGTTGCTATTATAATTATGTAAGAACGTTGAGAAACTTTGTGAGCATCCTATAAGATCCGATATTTTAAATTATAGTGTACACAAATCAATGGCACAACATTTCACTGCATCCAAAAACGTCACTATTACATATTTTATAATCACATTGTCACTTCTAATATAATTATATATCAATTAATTTGATATTCCCGACGTGCATTGAAAAACGATTCACAAAACGTTACGCGGGAAAATTCATAAATCGTCCATTCGTCACGTTACGTCAATGCATATGAGAGGGACACAACCACCCAACTCGAAGCCCGAAAGCACACTGACAGTTGACATCCGCTCGCAAAATACTCAGTGTTGCTAGGTCGATATACAAAACTACACTTGCAGCAGATACAACGAACGAAAGTTATTACGATTTCCTAAATGGCATATGTTAACATAATACATACATATAATATTACACCTATATTTCCTTTAAGCGTAGGTGAAGGATTGAAGTACTTTCACGGTTCTTGAATCACATTGTGCACTGTATATAAAACGTATAGGTTTTATTTTATGTTTCATTTAATCAATTGGAATTAAAATTACATTCATGTACACATGTAACACCTATCGCCATGCATACTCCTGAAGGCAAGGAACAAGCTTTAGGGCTGCTTATAGGCTTTTACATCTAGCCGCTGGGCGTGAGTTTAACTATGTATCAAATATTTAATCATAACTCACCGTTTTCGATTGTTGGTAACACGAGTTAGAGACTGTTTCACATCATCAGCCTATCTTATTCCACTGTTGGACACTGGGCAAGCGGGTTGGCGGTCTATTGTATGATAAATTTCAATATTTTATCATCATCATCCTATTTTCATTCATTTCTCGATATTGGCTTCTTCAATAGCACGCCGCTGACCTCGATCTATAGCTCTTTATATCCAGCCGCTGCCAGCCACTTTGCGTATATCGTTACTCCACCCAGCTGGAGGTCACCCTACGGTGTTTTTGCCAACGCGTGGTCTCCACTCCAGATCACGTCTGCTCTAGCGATTATCGGTCCTAGGACCGATGTGACCAACCCACTGCCACTTTAGTAAATAATAAACAATACTATATTATGAGTATTTATTGTTATAAGTTCATTATAACAGGAATTGCAGCGAAGTTAAATTTATTCAATGGTCAACATTGCTAGTACATAGTTAGGAAAGGGGAAGGAGATTTAAAATTATTAACAAGATTACAGCTTTATAAAACTTTGGACCAGTCGTACGCTTCCGAAAGTTCTGCTCGTTTATTACGCTGGGTCCTGTGGCTGTTGTTAGCACAATAAATTTGATTCAAGACCGCATTAGAACTGTGGTTTATATTAATTTTAGAGTTACGTTTTTATTTGAGTAGAAAAAGATTAGGTACGCATTATCGTAACAACATTTGTAGCTTTTACTAAACTCTCATTTCAACGAGTAATTTTATCGTGTATTGTCATTATAATAAATAAACAGAAATTAAAATGAAATTAATTAATTAATTAATTGCAATTTTTATAACTTTTTATTTACGTGGATAGAACAACGAATGAATAGGCAGAGATTACCATTGGTTTCCTTCAGCGACGTACGAATGAAATATGCGGAAATGAAGAACAGCTTTGTTAATATCTGTTGTCTTCCAAATGTTGTCACTTATGAGAATGCCAATATTGGCCACTAGTACAAGTAGAGAGATAACAAAACACTTCCGAGGCAAGACCCAAATTGATTTAATACCAAATAGGTACCTTTACTGTAGAAAATACGAGTAGATACGCCACTGTGATATAAGCCTTGGCGAGACGTGAAGGTACATGTTTTGCTAATCTCCGGGGAATTGGTTGATATACATTCAGTAGGTGGCCACATAACATGGCAATATGTAACACCAAGGCATTGATACTAACTCACGTTTCCTAGCAAAAGTCGCTTTTATTGGCTTACATTAGCCGACTGGTCAGCAATGGATTAAATTTATGTACAAAAGTCCTTAAAGACGACTTTTTCAAATATTTAAATAAAGAATCTGCTTCGGTTCCTTTTTAATTGTTACATTTGCTTCGGGTTTAATATAAGCGTGCGTTGGGGATATTAATATTGGCAAATTCTTGACAAGGTCCAGGAAGTATGTAATATTAAATAGAAATACAAAAGGCCTGGTATAAATCTGTAAGGGATTTAAGTTCGGGAAATAAGGATAACAGATACTGTAGATTAAGTCTTATAGTTTTTTAAGTGAAGAGCAGTTTATCACTCGTTGCATATTTTTTTAACAATTGTTACTTTAATATAATCACACTAGATCTTTTCCACAAAGCTCCGAGTGTCAAATATATGTATACATATAAACCTATCGATTTCATGTGTCCTTCTACATTCATTTTTTTATTTTAATTTTTTGTTTTAATTTACATAATATATTCACCATTATACGTATATACATAGTATATTCACCATTATACGTAATCGTCATTGTACATAATATACACGCCACAATTATATTCCCGTTCGTGTCATTTACACGTTATATTTATACGTTTGGCAAAATAGTCACGATTTGTATGCCGGCCGAACCGACGATAAATTACGGAAACACCAGGTTCACCTGCAGCAACGTTTCTCAATTACCCTCTGACGTGAAAAAGATTACGTTAAATTGATCGGCGTGGTCGTCGTAATTAACATGAAGATATGCATTCTTTAATGAATTGGCAGTATGTATGATTCAATGTCATGCTCAAATCTCTGGGCGTGACGCTATCAGCTGTGGTCTACTCTCAGAGTGAGAAGAATTAAAGCCATAGACTGCTACAATGGTTAAGTTGGTAGACATCGTATACCTTGGAGAACTTTATGGAAGACTCTAGAAAGAGCAGCTTTCCTCAGGAGCGCACATCAAACAGAATATATACATACAGACATACATAATTCAAAATTCTCATAACGTTAAACGTAATGTCACGGCTGTAATCCCCGAAGAGGTAGGCAGAAGGGTGTACTACACTCCCAAGTTCCAACAGTTAAAACCAGGTAAAATTATCCAGCGGTTAAGTCAGTGTAGGTCCATACAACTTACATTATTACACCGAAAGCTCGCTGAAGTTAAACAAAATACTAGCGAAACATGTTGACGGGCATAATAAATGACCGCGCAAATCATACAGCGTACGCACATATGTTATTATTTGCGTCGCAATTTTATGTACTGTCAACATTCGAAAATATAAATCAAATTTACGGCCTCGTTTACTTAATGACACAGCGGCAATTTAGCCCGCGTCCGGCTTCGAACAATTCCTCCTTCCGCTGTAACGGTGGAAGGAATCATTTGGAAACGCCACATAAGTTACAATTGTATAATTCTGAATCGTGTGAAGACAGTAAAAACGAAGTTGACCCGCGCGGCAACCGGCATTTTAACACTTCCCACTCTAAGAGAAGACCGAAATAAACAATGAAATAATAAAAAAGCAATGATCCTGACGATATAAAAGTTCAAACTTATGTTCAACTGCGAGAGAGAGAGATTTACTTTACAGTCTAACCCAAAGATGATTAAACGATGGCGTAAAGGATGTGGCAGACACCCAACACCACAATACTTTTACACTTTATTCTCAAGTCTATTTACATGTCAATATGTCAATAAGTACCTAATCGGGTACCGCCTTAACAATTGAGTAGGTCTATTCAACCCGATGCGACTTCTATTCAAGAATTGTTCTAGAAGACTTCTGGACAACCGAGATTGTACTTGTTCGAAGAAAATGAGCCTTATCTCGTCTACATAAAGATCATGATTGCTGTCAACATAATTGTTTACACCGTACGCCGCCGACGTCTATGAATTACACAAGTGGTTTTTTTACTCGGTATGGCCTCCATTCTACCTACTTTCGCCGACTTGTAAACAACTTAATTAAACTGGTTCTAATATCCGATGGCTATTCGCATCACTAGATTTTTAGACATAATATCTCCTATAACTAGATATTTAAATATAGTAACGCGTAACCATTTCCTCTATTTGAGTCTGTGAATAGATATAAATTAAAATATAGAAATTATTTATTATTACTTTTTTAATTTACGTTTACTTATTATTATGTTAGTTACTTATGAGTATAATAGTAGTTATATGTTCCAATTAGTGATGTATCGTAATTAATGACACTACAATTAAAGACATATTACAGTTATGAAGATGTTACAATTAATAACATACTCGTATTACAATTAATTACATGTTACAAATAATCACATATAATATTTAAAAAAATATTACAATTAATGATGTATATATAGGTAATTGTAAGTATTTGCTGTCTAAGTTTTTATCACATAGTACATATAAATATGAAAGTATTCTCACCTGTCAATTCCAGAATTAAATCGACCAGTTGCATCATTTTCTTCGGCGAATATTTCTCTCAACTGAACTTTGAATTAACATAAATAAATACAAGAATAGATAAACCGAATCTGTAATAGAAAAATACTGATTTAGTGCACTCTGCAGTCCATAGACATGAGGTATTAATTTGTTTTTCAAAATATTCACGTGTAACGATATGAAACGTTGAGGTGTACCCGTTATAATTATATTAATACATGAACAGATATCTTTATATTCATATTTATAAAATAAGTATGTGCAAAAAATTGCTATATTTGACACGGTTCTGGCTTATATAGGGCAGGTAGAGCAGACAACTTACATTTTATAAGTTATTATGCATAAACCGGCTTAACTTAAGTTTGTTTTTTCACTCGTATAGGTCCGAAATTAGTCGGGGCATGAAATAACAAACGTGGGTCAATCGGTTCGTAGATAACAACGTGTAGCACTCGCGAAATAATTTATGTCTCAAATCTACGTAAAATCGTATATAACATTCATTGCTTACGTGCTTACGTCAATATTAAACACGTAATAATCTGTGGTCACAATAGCCCAAAGTAAATACGCAAATTCACACTCTTTGACATTCAAACTTCAATATAGTTCGGTCTTTAAATGCATTTCATTTAAATAAATTATCAATAAATAAATTAAATTCGACCGTTATTCAATAAATTGAATAGTGGTTTGAAAACCAGCCATCGGTAGACCGCTAGTATTTAGGCAAAAAAACTGGTTCGGTTTTATTTATATATCTTTGGTTCATTGTCTTTCTGAGCTGTTTTACTGTTGAATGCTCTCCGTTCGATTTGATAGACATTGTGTGGACGAAATGTTTTGTTTTATAACAAAACATGATTTTATTTTAACACGCAACAATTCCGATGCGAGGAAACAGTACTATATTTATAAATAAGAAAAAATGCAATACTAAACAAAAACTTCAAATATATATATCGAATCCTAGCACAGGTATAAACTGTATCTACAAAATATATTGTGTTAATGGTGACATTATTCGGCAGTTCTTCGCCAATCACATGGTGATTAACAAACCTACCAACAATATTATGTAAATTATGTAAATAAAATAATATAATAATACGAAATTATAATTCAGATAGTTAAAAAAATCTGTGGACACGCAGAGGCCACTATCACAGACAAGCCTTCCAGCCAGAGTATTGTGAAGAAATGACACAAAGAACACCGTATATCTTGGAAAAGAATAAACGTGACACACACAGAAATAACACTTTGTTATACACGACTGAACACAATTTTAATAATAGATCGAAAATGGAGAATAACTTCACTGTACGAGAATATAAACAGTATTTCGGTCGTACAATTATTTGATGTTCTTATATCACATTGTTCACTGCTCGGCAACGTATTGGTTTCTAATATTTTTATAAAGATTACTCCTACGGTTCTCAAAGTGTATTAATATTTCGCTCGAAAATGGCTAACACAATAAATCTTACAATATTTAATTGCTTGTTTTTTATATAAATAGTATTTTACTGGTCACACTTCACGGTTAAAATCAAACTGAATGTAAGACCACGACACAGTTGCGTTAATTGAGTTATCCGGTACTACTGAGCTCACCGTTTCTGATTCTTTGACGACACAGTTTTACACATTTTAGAAATATTGCTGTGCTCGTTATTTGCAGTAACTGTTAGATACGATTCCCATTATATCGAATATTATTATATAAGCATATTAGTGCAGATTATATTAAACTGAACTGGACGTAAACTTTTTGAGCGCGTGACGTTTTTATGTGATTTTGGCAAGTCGTTTAAGCAGTTGATTGAGGTTTTTGTCAATAGCGTTTATTGAACATCAGCGCCAGTCTTTACAAAAACCCTATCTTATACGACACAGTACTTAGCTATTGAATCAGATCAACGTGTGATAACGGCAGTAAGTTCCTGAAAGATACGGTGCAGATGAAATAAAACAAATGCATCTAAGGCAATTTTACTCTATTTTAATATACCCGTAATATACCCGTGATATACTCGTAATATACCTGATAATATATTATAAATATCAAGCCTTTTCCTTCGGTCTCATTATTACCATGTTGACAATGTTCATGAATACATACATACACACACATATTGCTGTCAATAATTTTTGTGACTACCTTTTTTTCAGTGCAGATATCATGTAGAAGATAATTAACGTAAAACATACTTGTCAATATATTTCAAATTAAAAATATGATAAAATGGAAACGAGCATAATCATGGAATTGGAATATTCCACAAACATTTGCTGCTTTCAAAAAAAATATTTAATCCGAACTTTGAGTGCCGCTAGCATCGTGCAAACTCGAATACGACTTGACTGAGACTCAATTATTAAAATATATTCGGCCTTGAGTCGTATTGTTGTTAGAGGTAGAAATTAATACTTTAAAACAAAACTAGCTTGCCAGTATTCATTCATCCTTAATATACGAGATTTATATCATACGGCTAGAGCATATCCACCAAGCTGTTACTAACCTGCACCAGATCACTGCTCGGCAAAGATAACCCCTAACGAGCGCCCTAGTGCATAATCAAAGGAGGTCTTTGGCCGGAGGCCCAACTCCGCGCTAAAAACCAGAGCGCTTATCATACCTGGGCTCTCACTTCTTGTAGAATATAAAAGAACCGGACCTATTGTACACATTTCGAATACATCACTCACGTATCTATACATGTGGATCCTGTCGGGCGTTGAACGCGGAGCCCTCCGCACGGCAGGCAGACACTGATTTATGTTACAGATAAATCGTCTGTTCATATATTACACACCTTTCATCATGGACTTTGTAATTTCATAACGGAATTTTTATACGCCATAAATAGTGTTTTATAAAATACATATTTTTATTCTGCTAAATAAGCAAAAAAGTGAGAAAAAAAAC
>DWEI01002714.1:0-13862 GCA_018245875.1 Mysoria ambigua | reverse complement strand
ATCGAACCCGGGACCTCCCGATCGGCAGTCGCACCTGCAACCAACATGACCAACGAGGCAGGTCGTGATTGATTTTTTTGTTTATTTTTATCATATGACATATAGTGATGTTACAAATGTTACTTTTTGAACATTCACTGATTCATTCAGTCTTCAATAGAAAATTTCATAGATGAATTCGTTTTTATTTATTTACAATGCAATATATATTTTTGTGTTATAAATTCTAATGATAATTTCATTTTTAATCATCATTATCTAATGTAAAGTTAACAAGCTTGAGTGCCTCGTTGGTCATGTTGGTTACAAGTGCAAGTGGAGATCGTGAGGTCCCAGGTTCTATTCACAGGTGGAAAACTACAAAACACGGCAGTCGCACATGCAACCATCACGACCAACGAGGCAGTTTTTTAGTAGAAAATTTTCTAAATAGATTTTTTTTTCTATCAATCGACCCAGGAATTGAAACTACCTAATACACCTAGTACCTATTTAATTACAGACAATTGTCACATTTTCTTAGATTTCCTATGATTTAAATTCTAAACCAATGGTCCACCCAGTACTATTCAAGAGCTAAAATTCATCAAGGGCATCACAGATCTGCTAGTATTATGAAAATATGCTAAATAACAGGAACCAAATATATGAAACTTCTCTATGCAAAGTGAATAATTTTTTTTTGAAAAGGAACCGTAATTAGAGACATTTGGCACTTGGTGATCACTTCCTACATTGTAAGTGATGTGACGTAATGCTAGAAAAATAAAAATAAAAAAATTTAATCACCAAGAACATACATGGTGTGGCAGCAGGGCCGGATTTAGAGGCCTTGGGGCAACAAAGGAGTGGAGGCCCCCTGGCCCCAAATTATTTTCTGAATAAAATGAACAATTTTTTCAGTTGAGTTTTTCAATACATATTTTATTGTGAAACGCAGGTAGATTCTTCTAGTATTCAACAAACATACATAAATATAATTGGAAACAAGAATAAGAAGTACTGTATATATAAAATTTAAAAAAAAAATTGTCGAGGCACGGAATCGAATATCCAATCTCCGAGGCTGCGGGTAAGTACCATCCGACTCAGCCATTGAGCCAGTGGGATGCTCACTCAAGACCAGTAGTGAATTACACGTGCTCATGAGGGCCACCTGAGATTTTGATATTTTACTGATTGCCTGACTGAGGTGAACAAAGATATTACAGTTAATTTTCAAGAATAATATAATCATGTTTGTACAAAGTACTGTAGATAAAGGTAAAACAGCGAAAAAAATATCAAAGGAAAAGATTTTTTTTTTACGAGTGTTTACTAGTCGGAATTAAAAAAATTAATCCGACGTCTCTATTGTGGGGGCCCCTCTTTATGGAGGCCCGGGGCTGCCGCCCCGGTTGCCCTCCCTTAAATCCGGCCCTGTGTGGGAGGCTATGCTATATGATCGCTAACCCGAATGTCCGACATGGGGAATATGGGCAGCCTCTCGGGGGAGGCCTTAGTTCAACAGTTGACTTTAATAGGCTGATGATGACCAGATAATGAACTACAAAATTACGAATCTACATTCATCAATGTTTCCAAATTCAATTTTATCATGACACGATGACCCAGTCTGTGGGTTTAGTGTACACACAATTATGTATATAGGGCAAAATGAACCACAATACTTACCACTAAACCAAAACAATCCAAAAACATATCAGAGTATATCTCCTTCTGTCCCAACCAGTTGTACTCTACGTTTAACAGTCTACATCTCTTAGTTGCGCCGCAACATCTGCACAAGCCGGACTCAAACACCGGACCTTTTTTATTATTTACGCTCATAGTCGATTTACAAATAAAGATTATTTACAGCAAAACCTCATTCGTTTTACAGCCGACACTGACAACATCGCTGTCATTAAATTACTACTGTCATTTGCAGCTGAATGTTAAAATAAACGGGTATTTTTTTCTACGTTGCCTTGAACTCCAGTTGTTTCGCCAATTATTTGCAAGACGTCATTCCCAATAATATTCCTGTAAACATTTAAAAAATGACAGTATTCTCTACCACCCTTATGTTTATAAAAATTGCAGTAAGAACGGTATAATAGAAGGTTATGCCTGGCTCGTTGGTGTCGTGATTACAAGCTCAACTGTAAAGCATGTCTCGAGTGTGTATTTCTAACTTGTAATTTCGATAATAGAATATAATCTGGATTTGCCGGTTGCTCGGTGTATAACAGTGCAGGTGAAACGTAATATACAAATTACCTTCAGCCTACCTCGTCAGTAAATACAGGCATAATGTACTATTAATAATAAAACAAAATCATTTCCATGTAAAAAAATATTTTTTACTTATTCTTTACAAGCTAAAATTCACAATTTTATTTAACAATACAAAAAAAAACTTTATATACAAAATAAAAAATTAACATAAATAAAACATCAGTTACTTCGTACACCACTCATCGCAACCAGTGTTTGTTATAGGTCACCATTAATGAAAAATTAACATTCACACTTTTTATTATTTAGAAATGATTCTTTAACCTTCCTATAAATACTCCAAACACCACAAGCTCATGACTCTATCCAAGCCCAAAGGTATACCCAAGATTTCCCGCGATAGGAGAGGAGATAATCCGGCCTGGTTATATCAATGTATATTTGCTGAGGTAATTGGTGACTTCCTTGTTGTTCTATTGGCTGCAACTCCACTGCAAAAAGTCCTCTGTTAAAATCCCTAGCCCAGATACCATTGGATTTTCTAATAGAAACTTCTAGAAGAGGCTCGGACTCCGGACATTTGCCTGGTCTACAGCAATAACATTCTAGCTTATTCCGTAGTGGCAAGTTCCATCAGTCAAATATGCACTAATGGGAGTGTGCTGTACTCTTCGCGTACCTCTCCAGCGATTGCACTCGTGATATCATTTGTTCACTGTAAACTGTACTCCAAGTGATGGGTCTTTATGTGCCCTTTGAGGCTACATTTCTGGACGAACGCCTGACCGCACACGGCGCAAGCGAATCTCCTATCGTTATTGTGGATGCGCATGTGTTCCCTCAAGGTCTTCTTCCGCGCGTACGACTTCTTGCACACGCCGCACTCGTGCACTCGCTCGCCGTTGTGCTTTATCATGTGCACCCGCAGTTCGTTGTTCGTGAAGCACTTGTACGCGCACATCTGGCACTGGAAGTCCCTCTCCTCGAGGTGGTCGCGCTTCATGTGTCTGGACAACGTGTACCGCCTGTCGAACGACTTGTCGCACACGTTGCACTTGTACTGCAGCGGCGCCACGCCATGCACCTCCACCAAGTGCTTCTGCCGTCTGAAGTACTCCGAGAATCGCTCCTGGCACTTTGGACATTTGAACCTCTTCACCAGCCTGTGCACCGTGTCCACGTGGTTCTTGTGTTTCTGCTGCGTGGTGAACACCTTCTTGCACGCCTCGCACGGGAAGTTCCCTTCGACGTGCATGCTCTTCGTGTGCACCTTCAGCCGGTACTTGGTCACGAAGCCGGTGCCGCACTCCTTGCAGATGTAGTTCCTGAAGTGGACGTTCATGTGCCTCTCTATCGAACCGAACGTTTCGAAGCTGAATCCGCATATCTGACACTCGTAGACGTTGGTCGGGGACAGCTTGAAGGGTATCACCCGATCGGAGTACTCCAGGTGCATTTTCTTGTCGTGCTTCTTCATCAGATGGGACTTCAAGTCGGTCAATTTCGGTATGCTCTCGTCGCATATGGTGCATTTGAGGTCTGTGACGTCGGCGTACATGGCCAGGCACTCAGCGCCGTAGCCAGAGAGGATGTCCTTCAGCTCACTCTTCTTGTGCTGCCTCGTCTGATGTTCCCTCAGTTTCTCCAGATTCTCGAATATGTTCCTGCAGTAGTAGCACGGGAACCCGAGGCGGTTTTTGCTCTTGAACGGTGTCGCGTTTGAATACAGCAACAAGGTCGCTATGTTCACGATATGCGCATTCTTCTCCGTCACGAAGCTAGTCTTCCGTTCACACTTAGCTGTTTCGCCGTCCGACTCGTCCAGCAGTCTCTCCAGCATTTTCGGGAACACCAGTTTACCTGTGAAGAACAGATATCCTCGTTGTGAGCATAACTGAATTAGAATGTTACCATTTCTTCAGTCAAACCATCGATCTCAGCAAATCACTATATCTGTGTGCCCTAGGACTTAATCCACTGTTGGAGATATGCCTCCCATCCCATCTTACTTTCATACCAATCAGTTGATTGACTGATATTCAAAACCAAACTCTTGGGTTAAGGGCTCATGGCAGTCAATTTTCAGCATTGAAGCTATCATAATACAAACCACCCATAAAGTTTCCCTCCGAGAGAAATGATTACCTCATAAGCTGACGATCCTTATGAGCGACGTCTCAAAAATGCCACAACTAACCAAATAATATATTGCCCTACGTCGGTCCATTTCGGTTCGCTTACCCTTCAGCATGTCCAGTTGGTGCACGAAGCCGGACATCCTGTTAGCGTACAGAGTGGTGCGAGTGGGCAGCCGGAAGTCGGCGACGCGGTACTTCGCCACGAACTCCGCTTCGCCCTCCACTAGGCACTCGTTATTGCTAGCCTCAAGAAACTCTGTAAGAGTCAGAATGTAGAAGGATATATACTCTCTGTCACTTCCTCACCCGCCACATACAAACTGACAACCCACATTTCACACTCTTAGGGATTAAATTTCCTAAAATCCCTTCTAATAGCCCACCTGGTCCATGGCCAGGAACCTAATACCTAAATTCCGTAGTTCTAGTATGATTCGTTCACAGTCATGTACACAACAAAACTCATTTTGCGAAAACGTGGGCTATACGCGCCCAACAGTGGGGTAGACCTACAAATCTGCTAAACAATCCACTCACCACTTTCCTCTGCACCCTGCAACAGTCCATCCGTTTTATCGTCCAAATACTGCTCAGTTTCTCCATCATGACTATACGTTTCCTGCCCGTCATCAGCCAGGTCATCATCATTGGTCAGCTCCTGTTTGATTTCCACTTCTGGCTCCATTATGCGCAGTACAGGCACTGATATAACATTAAAAACAAATTTGAGTTTGTCGTGTACGTTATCTGAACTGCCTTTAGCATTGTCATTTTGCAGTCAAGTGTACAAACCCTTTCTTTTTAGGGTACAAAATAAGGATTCAACAAAGAGAGCCTTGTACACAAACTATATTTGCGAGAGTGTGGGTACACACTGCCCACACTTTCGCAAATACAGCCACCCAATACCCAGCAGTGGGATAGACATGTAAACCCGATAGACAACCCACTCACAATTTTCATCGGCACCCTGCGTCAGTCCATCTGCTTTATAATCCTGGTCATTCCCACTTTCACCGTCATCACCATACAGCTCCCGGTCATCGTCGGCCGGGCAGGGCTCCTGCTTGATCTCCTTCGTCAACTCTTGTTTGATTTCCACCACTGGCTCCATTATATGCTGCACGGGCACTGAAATTGATTTCAAATAACTTCAATGGTGATCATGTCAATAATATAAAGGGACCAAATAAATAATGAATATAATGAACATGTTCCCTAAGCATTCAAAAGGGGGCCCACAAATTCAAATTCAAATTATTTTATTCATTATAAGGTACATACATACACTCATTGAAGGTCATGTTTTAGTCATTGTACTTCGGCTTTGTGCACCCCTCAGGCTATAGCAGACCGGGAGAGAAAAGCAGGAGAAAAAAACTCCCAGCACTCCTTTAAATCACAAAATCAATTAAAGCTGGCCATGTTGCAGGATGGCAGCAGCCAGACAATAAGCACACGTGACAGATACTCAATCGATATACATCTGGATGGGAGGAGGCGCCTCCCCCAACGGCGACCATGTCTGTTCAGCTACGAGCATACACCGACCGACGCACACTGGACATTGCGATCCTTCCACCACACTGGCTGATCAGCCATCGACTCGACGAAGAAGATTCGATATTAATTTAAAACATACTCGCACATTAGTTGTACAAATTAATACCGTTAATAAAAACTGTCTCCTTCCCTAGCAGCGACCCTAACAAGTTCTGCTCTGTGGACGCCACCATCGTTCTGAAGGACACAGCATCTCTGAGTCTCGTGATGCACGCCCAGCAGATCAGCCTGCTCAGCTCTGCTGTTGTGGACAGCTGCAAGTGAAAATGAATTGATATTTCATACATATAACATTTAAATAATGACTAGAGCTATGTTACAATGTATTCGTGCATTTTGCCAGGCATTTTGGCAATTTTGAAAAAATGGCATTTGAATTTGATGCTATTATTAATGCTATAATGTGTGTGACATGTAATTGGGACCTTTCAGTTGTAAACTACTTTTAATATTCATTGTATCATCAGTCCAGGTAGCTTACAGGCAGGCAGAGGGAACCGGGTGTCAAATATCTCATATTTCACAGACCAGACATGCTTCGTATACACTCATCACTTCCTTCTCACACCAGTTTTGGGTATCTCTCCCTTCCATCAGCCAATATCTTAAAAAGAGTCAGATGTATGAGTCTTGGTCTCAGCATCTGCATTTATCAACATTATATGTTCGTTTCGAACGCATCTTAATTATTGTTACTTATGATTTAAATAAAATAAAAATCTTGGAACATATCCATTCATGGCCACCTGATCCCAAAGTAAGTGTCTAGAGAGCTTGTGGTGTGGTAACCGGACGGCTGATAAAGTACATATTATACATAGAAATATATACTTAAATAGATATTTTTTTACATCCAGACACAGAACAAATACTTGTGCTCATCACACAAATATTTATTCTGGGTTGAAATCGAACCTACGACCCCCGGCGCGACGGTCGGGTTCACTAACGTCTGCACCAACGGGCCAGTCAATTTACTTTACTTACAAACAAATTAAAGCATTCCATTAACATATTATAATAGTTTTCTCTCGTTCCATTCAAGTTGTACTCCCTCATCAGGTCCCGGTGGTGTCCTTCTGCGTTGCAGCAGCGACACCTGCCGAAAACTGTTTCTCTCTGATCGATTTCCAGAATATTCTTCGTCCGGTTCTTTTCCATTTCCAATCCACACCTAACAATCGATTGGCGTATTAACTATATTAAACATAGTAGGTAAGCTACATAAGAAAAAAATGTCGCATCGATAGAAAGAGTAAGAACATGAACTTGGTATTCATGTCTCTCTTTAACAACAGCTGCACATTATACAAAAAAAATTTGGCATTTTATATTTTAATTAACATCAACATCATCATCATCAACATCATCATCATCATCATCATCATCAGCCTACTCCCGTCCACTGCTGGACATAGGCTCCTCCAACAGCACGCCCCCGAGCTCGATCTCCAGCTCTTCGCATCCAACCGCTGCCAGCCACTTTGCGTATACCGTCACTCCACCTCGCCGCAGGGCGTCCTACATACACTACGTTAATGAACATCAACAGTATTCTCAAATATTCACCATCTCACGCCACTGTCAACGCACGCGTCCGTCGAACACTGCGGCGTCACTATAGTAACGAACCGGCGGAACGCGTCCCGGGACGCCTCGCCGTCGGAGTCCGTCTCGGCGGCCGGCCCGCCGTCGCCCGCGGCGGCCGCGCCGCGGGGGACGGCGTGCGGCAGCAGCCTGCGCTTCGTCGTGTAGCCGTCGGTGTCGTGGAACGAGCCGGGCGCGAAGTGGTCGCTGCACAGCTTGGTGTGCTTGGACGCGTACGCCACGCCCACGGCGCGCATCCACGCCCGCTTTTGCTCCTCGTTATCGGGGAATCTGAACAATGGAAATAATGTTATATATATAACATGCCGCCCGTGATCCATGTGGAGGTTGTGCAGAGTGTGTACATTCCACACTCCAGTTCTCGTCCCGCTATGGAAGAGGTGGTGGGCCTATTGCCGTACACCAAAAACATTTCCATACTGTGAGCCATTACTGGAAATCGAAGTTATAAAAAATGAGATGTATGTGGCTATGTCAAGGGCAGAATCACTAGTTGTTTGTGAATATTTCTATACGAATGGTTATATTTTTTAATTGATCAACCAAATTTTTTCCAGAATTTCAAATCAAAATGTTCATGAGCCTTTTTATATTTTGTAATGTGGTGTACTTCATAGTCAAAGTAAAAATCACATCTTCACAATTTCCCGACGAATTATTACAATGAACAGAGAGAATGCTATGTATTTAAACAAAATATGAGCCTAATCTTGTTTTATTGACAACACAATATGTATATAAATGCAATAATAATTACATTTCAATGTTGATATTATCATTTCTTCTCACACAATATTCACGAGTACCCTCTGAAGTTTCAAATGTTTGCTGTGATTTTGAATTCCCTCCTCCGGTTCACTGTGCAGATGAGCCATTTATTGATACACAGGCCCTTTGATTTGTTTTTGATAATTCGCTGATTATAACTTTAAAATCTTGACCGTGACGCTTCATCGACAGCATTTTCTTTGCTCTAAGTGAGAAAATGCAAATGAGAATTTTATGAACCCTCAATGGTGTGAGTTAAATAAATGAGAAAATATAATTATTTACAATTTTTTCCTCGCTCGATATTCTCGCATTCGCTGAGCGGCAGTCTTAGCCTGTTTTTTGGACATTGCCAATTGACCAGCACTTGGAATGTCTTCTGTAGCATTATCAACTATCACCTCTAGTTCCCTTTGTTGATTACTCTGCTGTTTGAGCAGCGCTTTTCGCGCTCTGAACTCTCGAACACGCTCTGCTGCTGTTTTTGGCACTTTGTTCAACCTACAATTTCATTTCACTTTGGTAAATGTAGAAAATTATTATCAAAGTAATGAAAGATTATAAAAATATAGTTACTTCGATAAAAAGTCTGTTGGTAATGTTGAAGCGATTTCATCATCCACTTGCATAATTTCCAGCGACCCAGTTGAAGAGTTGCAGGTGTAGAAGTCATTGATTTGCTTGGCCACATTCATTTTTCTATATTCCTGGCACTGCTTGACTGTTGTATGGTTTTTTAATATTACCATTCAATTGTTTTTTTTAAACCCTGTCCAACAATATTTGTTCACTGTATTTGGCTCTTTGATGTGTATATGCCAATATTATTATTTTTTTTATAATATTTTATTATTCTTTTATTTTTTTATTATTTCGGAAGTGTTCCACATTCCTCTGCCAACCTCTTTGGGGACAACATACATTATTTTGCTTTTAATTATTCCAACACTTCATTACATAAACTGCCAGTACTTTGAATGAATATTTTATATACAAACGATCGATCGATTTTGACGCCAACTGACGGATATAACTTAAACGAACATCACAGCTTCTCAGAATCGAAACTGTCAGTTTTACTCATAGTTGCATGTTGATAAACAATAAATAAACCTCAAAATGCAATCCATCGCTCTCGCTTATCGTAATATTTTTTTTGTTTTTTAGCTATCCAGTGGTATAATTTAGTTTTGGATGTAGACTACAACGACAAACAGTGTTCTCCGATTTTGTCCTTATTAGGTTTTTTTTTGAATTGCTCCCGTACGATGGAACATATAAAAACGTATACACGTCAAAATTCAATATTTCTCAACAAGACATTTGAACTCAGAACCTCTCGATCGGCAGTAGCGCTTACAAATTAATGCAAATCAAATATGAAAATTTGTTTATCAGTCCTTGTATTTTTATTACTTACTTGTGAAAGCTGCGAGTATTATCCCCAGGAATAGGTTGTTTCTTGCACACAATGCAATAAATCGTCATTTTGATATGCACTTACATTACATTAAAATAATACATTGAATAAAGTACAGATATGTGTATTTGTTATGATGCTTCAATTTATTCGTCTACTTTATGATGTTTGTCTGTTACGCATGATTTTTTTAAGTGAGAAAGGAATACCAAATTCATTCGCTTTCTCTTTCTATCGACGCGATCACTCTTTGCTTAGGTCATGAACTCTCATATACAAATTAAAAATACTCTTTACTATTTACGAAATATTGACAGCCTGTCATAACTATTGACATAATGGATTTTTAAACGATACTCGGCCTAGAAACACATGTTTTTAGGTATTACTTACATTAAGAATTTTGAAGCCTGGAGTTTATTATAAACAATTTAATTTAACAAATAAAAATAAAAACAAAGAAGAAACGTAAGTTGCAGTGACAGCGGCAGTAATATAACATACTCGTATATAGTCTCGAAACATTCTACCTATTTTATGAATATAATTGCCACACTAGTAGTCTGTATTAAATATTAACACATATAATATAAAGATACATTGTGATTATTTAATAAAACCACTTGCTTTTATTTAATGTTTTAATTTGTATCATGTTTTACTATTATTATAATTGCTCAAATAAGTAGTCTTATCAAACTCGACGTATATTTCATGGTAATCTTATAAAAAAATAAACATGTGTCATATGCCAAGAGAAAATATATTTGCATAGTAGTTATATTCTCTATGGAAGGCATGCTATAAGAGCTGATGTAAGTGAATTCTCTATTAAAAGTTATATAATCAGAAAGAGTAATAAGCGTAATTTTTTACATGTTCAAGAGCGACTGCTTAATAAATCTCATCTGCCCAATTCGGTACTGCATTGAAGTTCGACGCGAAGTTCGAAGTTCGAAGCAGACGCGTATTTATTGTTTTACAAATTTCGTGAAATTGTCATGTATAAAAAATGCGAACTCTACCATTTCGAAAATACTCAAGTCTAGTAACGGAACACTAACGGACGATAAATACTCTATTCAAAAATAAAAGTATCGGTTTGTTTTGTTAAGTGTATGCGCATTCATATTCCATCTCTTTATTTCGCTTGCTCTACATCAATAATTGTCCAAGAAGTATCAATTGGCACACTTTGTAACTAAGTGTGCTTAGGTTGACTCTCTCCCACCTCTGCGTTTTGTTGGAGATCCCGGAGTCCTCCTACTAAAATAGAGAAAGACCCCGGAGGTGGTTTTATTCGGTAAAAATCCCACAGAACCGGGCAACTTTCCCAGCGAGGCCGTTTTGAAGATCTCCTTCCCGAAACCAAAAAGAGATTACATCATCTTCAAGTAGACGGAGCCACGAGGTCGATGTTGCTGATCCAGCCGACATCTCCGCCCTGGTGTTCTTGGCGTTCAACCCTGAACACCGCCCACCACCTTCCGAGCGATCAGTGAGCCGCGAGCCCCCCTCGCGACGGTCTCACATCCCCTCCCCGCAGTGCTGATGCTGACGCTTCACGTGGTTCTTCAAGCTGACGTTCTGCCCGTAGGACGCGCTGCAGTACGCGCACTTGAACTTCTTCACGGCCGCGTGCGACTGCAGGTGCACCTTTAGCGACTTCAGCCTCGGGTAGCACTTGCCACAGTAATCACACTTGAAATTCTTCTCGCCCGTGTGCGTCGCCATGTGGTCCTTCAACATGGACGGCAGGTAGAACCTCCTCTCGCACATGGCGCACTTGTGCTTCAACATCTTCACGTGGATCCGTCTCGTGTGGTCCAGCAGCGTCTTCCTGTTGTCGTACACGCGGTCGCACTGCGCGCACCGGAAGGTCGACCTCTCGCCGTGCGCCTCCATCATGTGCTTGAACCTCAGCCGGCTGGAGAAGAACATCCCGTCGCACTTGATGCACTGGAACGCCGCCTCGTTCCTGTGCTTCGTCGTCACGTGCATGTCCCTGCTGTACTTGAGCTTGAACGCCCTGCCGCACTCCTCGCACGGGTACGTCTCCGTTTTGCCGTTGCCGTCGTGGCTCCTCTGGTGGGCGATCAGATAGCTCTCGTTGAAGAAGTGGGTGCCGCATACGTCGCACGTGTACCTGCCGAAGTGCACCGCCATGTGTTTCTTCAGCCCTTGGAACAGCGCGAACGTCTGGCCGCACTCCACGCACTGCAGGTTGTTGGTGACCACGCGAAATTGGAGAAACTCGTTCTCCACTGGATACAGCGTCTTCCCGTGCACATTCGCGACATGCGCCTTGAATGTTTCCATGTCGTCGATCTTCTCCGGGCACAGCCGGCAGTCGATGCGCTGGACGTCGAGCTGCGTCTTCTTCCTGCCGAGCCGTCTCATGCTGTCCATTATTGCGTCCTTGTACGTCACCGGGTCGTGGGACGCGCAGTGCTCCCGCAGTTTCTCGTGCTCCGTGAACTTCTCTCTGCAGTAATCGCAGTAGAAATCGTTGAAGATTGACTGGAAGGGGCACACGTACGAGTTCTCCACGATGGTCACCGTGTTGGAGAACGCTTTCGTGCTCTTCTGCACCTTATTGCCTTCCAAGCGGACTATCTCCGATCTTTTCTCTGCAACAAATACGAAAACCACAAGGCGATTAGACATGATTCTCTGCATCTCGCTAGCTACATATATTCGTCTCACTCTGAAGGGAGAGTTGTGTCCAGGTAACACCATGTCTATGATCGACATCAAGTGGAATAATGACGCGTAACTGTCACGGAACATTCAATCACCCAAGTTGAGCAAAGTAGAACTATTGTCTGTATATGTGCCCGGTGTATGACAATAGACTCACCACCTGTTCCATAATGGAACATGTAATTGTTTGCGCGCCTGATATTTTTCTTCTAACTTTCTTCTAAAACTGTCACTGTACTGTACGATGTGCTCTCAAGAATAAATGCAATATATTATCGAAGAAATACTTTTATTTGGCCACCGAGTGTTCCGCTAAAGACAGTAATATTACTGGTAAAATGTGGGAATACCACACTCCTTTTCCCACCCGTTTAGGATAATGCAGGTGTTATGCTGGTTTCTCTCATGTAACTGCTTAGTCCTGCATGCCCAGCGTGGAGATTGAGAATAAACCAGCAGGCGACGGCTGTGGTCAGCGATAGACTTGAATAACCTACTGCTGATGATGACTCGCTTACCTTTCCTGAGCGCTTTTTTCAACTTCTCCTTCGTCCTCTTCATACTGATAAGCATCTCTTTCCGGGCGATCAGGTTGTCTTTGGTATAGGATTTAATGTTCTTCCTGGGCGCTTCCACCTCAGCGCATGGCACACCAGATCGTATCCTCTCGCGCAGTCGCCTCGGCGCTTCCGATGGCTCTGTGGCACCTGCGACAAGAACAACACTGCTACTGTCTAATTGACATACACTGAATTTTTTTTAATTATGTATTCCCAAAACCGGTCAAAACTGAAAATTAACCTTGACATTGGTATCAACATTCTCAAGCTGTTTAGGCCCACAGCTGGACATGGATATCTCGAAGGGGAGCTCATACCGCGAACAAAATTGGCAAAGTATATGTTCATATACATATATTTAAAACGTTACCAATGGCTTTGTTTTTACAATGGCTACCAATGGCTTTTGGGTACCAATGGCTTTTGTCTAACCCACACTCACCCACTGTGGGTTGACTGGTTGAGAACGGCATCAAGCATTAAGTCCAGCCCTTGTAACCTAACAGTAGTTTGACAGTACAGAAACAATGAATAAACAATAATTATTAAATAAAACGGCATGCCAATCTCACCACCATGGCCGTCTTCATAACCATCGTCACCATCATTAGCCAGCAGTTCCGGGCACTCTTGATCATCGCCATTCGTGTCCTCACACTCCCTTTCTTCTTTCGACTCTATTTTTATTTCATTTTTAACATGAGACTCGCCTGATATTGGAAAAACAAAAAAACAAAACAAAATTATAATTCCTTCATAATAGATAATACCTATTTAAGACTGTCACGGAGTAAGCTATAATATATACAGCCATGTGCAAAAGTATTAGGCACCCCTATTTTTTCACATTATCTCAAAATCTTTAAATAATATTTTTATTAT
>DWEI01002713.1:0-13862 GCA_018245875.1 Mysoria ambigua | reverse complement strand
ACCGGCCTGCATGTATGAAAAGAGTTATGAATGTGGAGGAGGCGCGGCGGGTCTGTGAGGATAGAGATATTTGGCACTCCGTGCTCTCTGCCTACCCCGTAAGGGACCCGGCGTGAATATATGTATGTACCCCCCATTTTGAGAGGAGACCCATGTTCTAGCAGTGGAACGATATTAATAGCGATACAACATTAAAGGCACGGCCAGCACTACAGTAAAAAACAATTCATTTCAAACCACATTAACATACAGATAGTCAAATACGATGAAAGAGTACTATTGGCATTAGCAAAATGGTACAAGTTATGTTAGCATTGACGCATGACGCGTGCGGCTGCCGCACGCGTCATGCGCGTCTCTCACAACCGGTCCCAAAGCCAGAAAGTGGGACAGTAGAAACTCGGAAATCCAATCGAACATTAAATGCGACCTTCAAAAGTAAAATGGATACGATAGGACGAGCGGTCCGCTTGGCCAATGGCGGCGGCGCTCGCGCGCGCCAAGAGCTCGCGCCGGTTCAGATGAACAAATCAATTACGGAATCGCACAAGTTTTGAACACTGCGATCTTAATTTGACTATAATTACTTATTTATAAAACTCTGAATTAAAATAATATTGGAATGTGTGTTCCTTTAAAAATCGTGCAGTAGATAATTTAATGGAATCAAATACAAAGATGGCTACCTCGGTTGGTCGTGTTGGTTGCCAGTGTGACTGCCGATCGGGAGGTCCCGGGTTCGATACCCAGGTCAAATACTACAACATTTTCGGAGTCTGGATATGTGCCCGATGCATGGCAATAGGCTCACCACCATTCCATAGTGAGACGTGGGAGCTTGCTGCATTCCTCTGCTTACCTCTTCGGAAATTACAGACGTGAAGTTACGTTTAAATACAAGGATAACTCGGCTAACATTTTTTTATTGATTGATAAATGACTTTCTATAGTGTACACCGTAGAGTGCTAAGTGTGCTAAAGCAGTAAGCCACGTGCAATGAGACGGTCGCGTGCAGTACAAGTGGTATAACGGAGATATCAACAAATGGAGCTCCGTGGCTGGACGAGCGGCCCGGTGCGCCGCGGCTGTGACCCCCGCGACTCCGCACCACCACCGCTTTCTCCGGTCAGACAAAAACGCGCATCTTAGAAAGTCCTACGGAGAGTAGCGATTACCTTCGCTTGCCCAGCCAACGCGGTAATTAATTTTTTATAAAACATATAAGACAGTCGTTAACTGACACGCAATTTCTAAGATAGATATTGTAAATAGCTTTTTTTAATTCAAATATGTACCAAGTGTTACATGTTTTACCAAGATACCTGATGTCGAATTGCAGACAACGTTGAGTTAATCAGAACTCGGCGTAACAATATTCGTGACTGAATACGGGCATACGGTATGTACAGTTTCCACGGCGCCGTTAACCTAAAAGTAACCGGGCAGGTACGCGGCTGCGAGTCGTAGCGCCACAACAGCCTTTTTATTTCATGACCACATTCACCACAAGACCACGACAGCGCTGGGACATCTGACGAACAGCTGCAATCACAATTGCAGGACGATCGGGGAGCGTACAAAATTATACGTCCATAACTTAACTGTGATTTGTTTTAATTACAAAGACCGTCAGAGAATCCAGAAAACTCTGCCGTATGGCAAGCGCTACGGTCACAGGTCACGATTAAACGGAAGCCAACGTGACGACTTCCGGATGCACGAGGAACTCCGGAGTTCCCACGGACGGCACCTGTCGCTAATGGCTCTGCTCGCTAATGGCGGCGCGTGGCCCAAAGCACAACTCATCAGGTGCAAATTTGGTCATTTCACCTTGCCATTTGCTAACGACTGTTTGCAGGACAAAAGCTTAATCTCCTCATTGGTGTGAAGGGTCAATATTTTGAATAAGCACCTTATGTTAATAGATGTAAACAAATTTCCTCATCATTCCCAAAAAACACTTTTTACTGTTTTTTTTTTTGGGAATTTTGTTACAACTTTTACGGTAACTTTGTTTTTTTTCAGAGACTAAAATGTTGAGATGATGAGATGGTCGTATTATGTGTAAATTTGTTAAAAAATACAATAGCGACCCATTAGCGGCGCTCAACACGAGAGGGAGCGCAACACTGCCGGCGTCGGCTGATGGTGTGACGTCCACCGTCCTCCATGATGATACAGTCAGACAAATCTATTTACAAACTGAAAACGATATTAACCGAAAATGATAATATGTAACCATGTACAATTCCATTTGACTTATAAATGTTCACATTGCTAATGTCGTAACCCGATGTAAATGCTGTTTTCAATATGGATAATTACGACACATGGACAACCGCAACAATTTTCAAACGTCTCATCTGTTTCGATAGTACGATGTAGCCGCCACGCACGAAGGTTCGCCCAGCGCGGTCCGTCAGGCACCGGTGCTGCGGCCGCGTGGCGAGCGCGGCCCGCGCGGCCCGCCGGCCGGCGCCCGCGTCTCGCTGGTCATGACCGTGCACGAAGCTCGGCGGCGATTACGTCGGATTTTCCACGGCCGAATGTAGAGCGGCCGCGACGGGCGCGTCGTGCGCACCGGCCGCCGCCTCAACATTTTTATATTTCATGCTATGATCTTTGAATTCACTTTCTTTACCAACATTCAGCTTTTGACTGTGTTATTGAAACATGCTATTGAAGACCACGACTATTTTACGAACTTACGAAGCAGCGGCGATTGTTGGACAGTCCTGTCACCTCAGCCCGACTTTCATTTGTGTACAAATGTATATATTTTCGTTCAACTTCCCAAGACACTAGTATTAAATGCCGCAATAAAACTAACAGACCCTAAGATTCGTAAACGCTCACACGAAAAACGTTCACGCCTCAATAACGGCGTCGTGTGAGCACCTGAGTCAGTACAGTGCATGGAGACAGTTATACACATCGAGACAATCACGGTCTCACATCAGAGCGACGGGATCGCGTGTTGGAAAACGAACAAAATGAAATGTGGTAACTAAACAAGGTAGAAAACTAGGGTACAAACGATGTCTCCACGAGCCGTGGGAGCGAGTGGGAGCTCGCCGGCGTCCGACCGATACTGACACTGGCGCATGCCGTCGGAGCTCTCATACGGCCAGCGGCGGCGACGGCCCGGGCGCCGGAGCCATCTAAGGTCAACGATGATTTACGAGCGAGGTGCAGTCGGCGCTCCGCCACTCGTGGCCGGGCCATGAGTCAGACAGATAAACGTGCAGCGAGTGGGCAGGAAGAGGGGACGGCACCGCTAGCCGTCGGGCCGTTTTGACGTCCAATACGATTATGTCGCCGCGTCGAGCGCTCCGGCCGTCGCCGCCCGTCGGCCGGGCGCGTCACTGCGACGGGTGCACTCGCTCGTCACTTCGCCGAGCTGCACGGCGGACTAAGTGAAACACTTATTTTGTCATTTATTTACAGATGCTTATACCGTGTTTCATTTAAAGCTTACTTATAATAGCAGCATACAGAGTAAAACATGTTGACTTGTACGTGTGAAATGGATGACAAGCCTTCATCCAAAAAGATTAAAGTCGACCTCCGCGTGCCTTTGAATGACGACTATTTCAAGGGTCCTCAGGCACGCGGCCGCCGCGGGCCGGGCGCGCGGCCCCGGCGCCCCGCCGTCCGGCAGACCGGCACGAGAACTACGTGCGCATTATAATTACTTGTCAACAAAATTCGCCCATGGGAATACGTAGGTCAAAATATTTATTGGACTGTTTCCCAAGAAACAGTCAAACATTTTGAATGCTGAAGTTAAATAAGTATCGAAAAAGGCTAAAAAAATTTACAATAGCATCAGAACAATGGGCGGTCGCGGCGCGCGGCTGCGACATGTGCCGCAGTCCATTACCAGAGCTGCACCGGCTTTCGTTCTTAGCGTTTGTCAACCAGAAACACCGCGCGCCGGTCGAGAGGCTGTTCGCCGGCCTGCAGCTATTGCATTTCAAAAACAGGCGACTATAGCATACTATAGGGGGGCAAGTAATGCAGGTTCTCTCATACGGAGTTACGTAATGGAGCTGCATCCCTCTCGTATTTCATAGTTCCCGATAATTTTTATTATGAACGTGACAAACACGCGAACAAAAGCAGAAGATAAGGCAAGATAGCACACAATCACTGTCCAGGGTGACGTCACTGTTGTCCACAAATAATTAAGTTGCGTTCCATAGTGTACGTCTGCTCGCCGCGCTTAAAACCGTATAAAACCCACACTGCCTTACACAATTAGCCTGTGTTAGGCCACTACTGGGCATATGTGTCCACTAATCAGCGTCCTCGTACACTTTCATATTGGATGTCGGCCCACGATCCCCACGCTGGGCTTGCGAGGCGTGGAGCGCTACACTGCCTATTTTCCATAACTTAAAGCGAGATTGTTTCCAATAACATGCTGTATTATATAATGATTATGTCCGTAACAGATCAAAATGTCCACGCCACAGTAGCGGGCCTCATCAGTAGCCGGCGACGACGCTCGGGCGCCGCGCGCTGCGTCGCGCTGCAGCCGCGGCCGTCCGGCGGGACTCCCTGTAGGACGACGCGCGCGGGGCGGAGCACCCGCGCGGCCGCCTTGTACGATGGAGCTTCTAATTAGCAACCGGTTTGAGCGATGATGACTACACTGTTTAAGAAAGTATACGACAATATATGACAAAAGATTAGCCTCACACAAAGTACCGACAAATAAAGGATTACGCTAGATTTGCCCAACTAAATTGGACGAGTACATTGTAAACAACGCCAGCGAAACCTTCAGCGGGACATGTTGGCGGGCACGCGCTGTGCTGCTGCGCGGTCGTCGCGCTGCGGCCTCGTGTGCGGCGACACTACTTCCACATCAGACTGAATACTAAATGGAGCTGACATTTCGCAACTTTTTATTCATTTCAGATACATCAGCTTTGGGATCACACCGTGTGGGGTTACTTCGAATGAACGCCCTTCAGTGTAAGAATAGCACACTTCGTGTATTGAATTTATAGCTGACATTCAAACACTCAGATGGAAAGGTCCGTTAATCGAAGCGTATTAATGTATTAGATAAAAGATCATACGACTAAATAATACATACATATATACACATATAGATAATGGAAAATTTTGAGCGCAGACAGGCAGACGGTCTAAGGAATTAAAAAGTACCTATTATGCAATTTCAAGTCTCATTAGTTTTGGGGAAAACTACAATAATACAATAATTATTACTTATTAGTAGTATTATCATTATTTGATGTATGTGGGAGAGGCGCGGCAGCCTTGCAAAGAACACGGCGTGAAGATATTTTATGGCGAGATGATATGAATGTATTAGCAGAACACAAATTGAAAATGAAATGTACCAATTTGTCAGCGTCAATGAATAAGTACACAGAGCTACGTAACGATGCAAACAGAGTGAGTAATGGCACACTCTCGCGACAGCGCGGCGCGGCGCGGGCGCGGTGCGGCGCGGCGCGGGCGCGGTGCGGCGCGGCGCGGGCGCGGTCGCCCCGAGCGCTCTACGTGCAAGTTACTGCTGCATGTTTCATTGTGCGATCCAGCGGCGGTCCGCGGCGCGCCTCCGGAGAGGGTCGACGTCGAGGGCTGCCAGGTGAGCCCAGTCCACTTGGCGTACTTCACAGACACACACATGATTTGCAGATTTTCTTACGTCGTGCCTACGTCGATCCGACAATTATTCTTCAATTCTTAAATAACATGTACGAATCATAAAAGGTGAGGTGTCGTTTATTGGCGAAATAATATAAAAAAAAAAATCTAATAAATAAATAAATAAATACTTTGTCTTCACATACGGTCTCATTGTTCGACTCATTGATATGGAATACGTTGGCATACGTCGGCACGGAATATGTTTCCATCAGATGAACAGAACTGCCGCGCGGCCCTCACGTCGCGGCCTCCTGCACGCGCAGGTGTGACAGACAAAACTACATACATATTTCGTCCAATGTAGTAGTCATCGTCATCAGCCTATTGCGCTCCACCGCTGGACGTGGGCGTGAGCTGAGAGGTTACGCTCATAGCCCCACGCCGGGCATGCGCTGGGGGTCGCCGGGCACGGCTTCCCGCGTCGCCCCCGCTGCCGGCGGCGGGCGGCCGCGCCGGTCGGCGCCGGCGGCGGCCTTAGTCGGGAAATGGGTTCTCACTCTGTCCGCGCACGGAACACTGCTCGTTCGCTACATTATTTTATTAAGTTTCAAGTGTAAATTGGAGATGTTCTCACTGCTGGCAGTGACATCCGATATAAATTTGCATGATATTCACCGAAAGAAGAAACCCATCAGGGCGCGCGCCAGCCGGCCACAGGAGCACATGTTTTTCGCAACACTAACGCAGCGCTCGCCGGGCAGCGCGCGACGCCGCGGGCGCTCGTCGGGGAAAACTGCGCCAGTAATGGCTGACAACAACAGACACATGCCCGTCCGGACACGGGCCGTCCTGGGACTCTTTTCCTCATTCTTTTGCAGCGCCGCGTTTCAATATGAATCATTGCCAACATAACAACATCACATTATATAAATGATTATATATTATAGATGTATGAAGATGTACAAATATCCTCCGCTCCGCGCGGCGCCCGTGTCGCGTGGCCGCGCGCGCCGCGCTCGCGCCAGGGCTGGACACGTGCATGTTGTGCAGTCTAGACCATCGCTCACCCCCGCCCGTCCCCCCCGGAACAGAACGGTCGAGGTCTACGAGCACATCGCGACCGATCACCCACATAGCTCACCGCCTGCTTTTAAATTAAATGTATCCAATTAAATATAATTTATTGTCCATAAAATCTGATTCAGTCGCTGATAGAAGAACTACATAGCGTACGAGGCGTCCACCTTGCCAAAGTCCAATAAAAGTGTTACGTAGCTTCACGCCCATAATCCTCGAAGAGGTAGGCAGAGGAATTCAGAACACTCCCCCGTTTCACCGGTACGTTTACGTCCCACTAAGGAATAGGTGCCATGCACAGGTGCCGGGCACAAATCCAGACCCCGAACCACTACTAGAAAATTTTGTAGTGTTCGACGCCGGAATCGAGCCCGGGATCTTCCTGTCGACAATCGCGCCTACAACCAACACGACCCACGACGACGACGTGTAACAAGAGTGTGACGTCATTAAATACAGCCTGTCGATTACGATGACTGCACACAGGCTCGCTGTACGCTCGCGGTCGTCGCGGAAACCAACGGACAGATGTCGAGCACTCATATGTGGTGGCTTCGAGTGCGGCTTCGACAGACAGACACGTCACGTCACGACACGCCTCTAATAACCCGAAGGTGGGCGCGCATCGCACACGTCCACCTTTCACCTGTTATCTTTAGGGCCCATTATGGAGTGGGTAAGTGAGCCGTTTGTCATACATGTCATCAGGCACATTTTCAGATTGGGAGCCACTACTAGGAAGTCTATCTTAGATAAAGCCTATAATAAGGACTGACTTGGGAAGCTTACCTATAAAAGACATACCGATGTCATTATTCAAAATGGGCTTAATGATTTGTTGTAGAGTGTTGAGAGCCGAGAGGAACACGAGTGCGCTAACGTCTGCCAACTCTCGGCTCGCTTCAGAATACGCGTGACAAAACCTACTGACATATGCGAATGTTCGACTGCCGGTGCATGTTTCTACCGTCGCTCTCGGACGGGCCGCGGTTACCCAACGCCATGGACGTGAAAGGCCGCCTCGCGTATGTTAATGTGTGTATTAGAAATCGGAAGCCCAAACCGTAGGGGGCTCCGGCGACGTCGCTGCGGACGTGTTTATTTTGTTACGAATATTACAAATATTACGGACCCGCTGTTATATCTGGACTGTGCATACAAAGCGCTATAAATACACCCACTGGAATTGTGTATAGTATAAACTAGAAAGGCGTGAATTGTACTCGTTCCTCGAGTCGTACTGCGTACGACTGTTTTGCATAGCGTCTGGAAGTTTCGGTTTCCGACCGAGCCGAGGTCCTTCGGCGCGAGCAGTCGGCAGCCGCGGCGAGGTCGCGGCACAGACTAGTCCGGTTGTCTTAAACACATACAAGCTATAAACCGGACATAATTTAATCATGCACTACCTTTATTGCAAGAAAATGTTGAACAGGCAACAATACTGGAAAGCATGCGTAGCTACATTATTTAGTTTAATAACATTGCAGCACGTCCCCAGCACGCATCGGCCGCGCGTCGTGACGTGGAGCGACACAAGCAGGCCGCGCGTGCGACGGACGAGGTCGTGTCAATATTACACTCGCGTAACAAGGAAGGATTTAGATAAGTGTCGCCAAATATTGTTTCAACAGACTTGCTCACCTTTGCGTTTGCGAAGCAAATATAAATCTATTGGATAGTTTTTATCAGATTTCAATTTTATATAGGAGCATAGGATTTGTTTACTATTTAACGAAACTAGGCCATGAATTCCGAAGCCACGTATTTTAAGACAAAAATATAGAATTTTTCTTAACAAATTACTATACGGATGATGATCTGCGAAAGGCTGCAGGCAGGAGCTGGATGCGGCAAGCCGAAGACAGGGCGCAATGGCGCTCTTTGGGGGAGGCCTATGTCCAGCAATGGACTGAGATAGGCTGATGATGATGATGAAATTAGTATAGAACAAATTGTATCTCCTGGGACCACTACCTTACACCTGCTAGTGTTGGAGCTACTATGATGAAAAAAAATGTTTTCGTATTTATCGCTTGTTATCCCCGTCGTTTAAGCTTGTGAAGCTATCGGAGCAAAGTTTAGTGACGTAGTAATGCTGCCTTACAGCAGTAATCATCGTTCCTTACCGACAGACGTCAATAAGAATTGGCGTGCACAACTAATCTTTACCTTTTTTTCGAAGTAAGTGGCTCGTTGAGATAATGACGCCTGCCAGTGACGCCGGCGTGAGTGGAATGCTGAACACAAGTAAACAAACGACGCGCAATATTTATTGTCAATAGCGCCACGTTAGGAGAGCTAGCTAGCTGCTGCTCTGTAGGATTCTAGCCGGAAACAAAGAAATTAATGCTCTGCTTGGCTATTTGATTTTGGTGTACTTATTTATCTTTAAGTGCCTGTCCGACTAGCGGAGGTTGGTTATCAAAAATAAATTGACAAAAATTTTGGTGAACAAAAAAGTGTTATTTATTTTATAAGAAACGATTAAAACCAGACGAAGGCGATGCGAAATATAGTGTGACAGATGTGATGGACAGACGAGACACCGTAATTGTGCCTCGACGAGTACCGTACGCTACGTAATAACAAGACGCTTCTAAAGGTCCCGCTACTGCCGACGCCAACCTGTACAACGCACGCGCGCGGCCTGCGCGCTGCCTCGCGCGTCCTCGCCGGGCACCGCAGCCGCAGCCGGTCGCCGCACTGCGCGTCTCGCAACTACACGCGCGGCTGTTGTACGGGGGATGTTTCATTCTCGGGGAATTGTGTATCGGCTCATTGTTGTTCACTAATTGTTATTGACGCTAGCTATACAAATAAAAGAATACAATGGAAATGTATGTTTTAGCTTCGAGACGACCTGTCATTACGATCGACTGTTTTAAGATTAACTACGTTTGCGATGAAAACAAACGACTAATAATTAATTGACCGAATCGAGCAATCGACTTAAATGAAAAATTACAAAAAAGTAATAACATACCGAGATGTTACAAAAATGTATAAGAAACAAAGAGACGAAGATGATAATCCGCTTTTGGGCAGCACCCGCCATAAAGTCTAACGAGTCGGGCGCCGCGACGAAAACGTTTCAAGGCTAAACTTTGAACTTTCGTAACTATACATACCTACATCTTAGTTATTCTAATAAAACAAATATAAACATCTCAAACACATACCAGTATTATAAACGTTATGTTATGATTTTTTATAGCAAAAATATTCGCTTACGTCGAGCTTACATACGTAGCTGCCGATCACCGAGGACCGACAAACGGTAACGCAACCGTAACGCCATGTTATATAATATAACGTGAAGTGAAGTTCCGCGGCCGTGTGATAAATACTGGAAGATCGCACGGTTACTGAGAGCACACGCCAACCAACAAGTTCGTAAGGTTGAAATGTTGTTGTGCGAGCAGATTAGACGAAAGATTGGTGCATTATAATGGCCAGGTGTGCAGTTGTTTATAAACGAGCAATGAACAATGTTCGACCGCCGAGCATTTAGGACGACATGCAGCGGGGCTGCTCACTCGCGCGGGAGACGGGCGCGAAGGCTCACTGCATTCATTAAAGACCTTTAAAGGAGCGACGCGTGCAAGGCGAGCGTACTCATAGCACGATAAAGTACACTAACTGGAAAATGTTCCCGCCGGGGCGCAAGTGCGGCGGGTCGACGGACCTCGAGCGGCGCGAATAAACAATTGATTACGCTCGGAGATAACACCCTGCAGCCGTCTTATCAGTACGGTTTTATAAAGCGTCGCTTGGTGACTAGGCTACAAACTCAATTCAACGAAATTTAAGTCCAGGTGACATAATCATTGTCGAAAAAAATGTGTATTTGCAAAGGCATAAACAACTGAAGACTGCATCCTGTTTGTAACAAAAAGTTGACAAGGTAAATCGTACTTTTGTTTGAAATATTACCTTGTCGCTACAGACGCAAACGTAGTTGGGGTTGCAATAGGAGCAGTCGCATTCGGTGCACTCGCTCCAAAATATCTCGCCGTTGCAGCCGAGGCGGCCGCCGCTCTCGACGTCCACCCACGCCGCGCGCCTCATCGGGACCGCGCGCCGCCGCCGCAGGGCCGACAGTCGGGCCACGCCACAGGCGCGGGAACGCGCTGAACCACTCGGGCCAATGGTTCCGCACCACAACAACAATTACTAACTTACACTTTTCACGATTACACAACTCAATATAATGCAAGTGCACACAATATAAAAATAATCAGTTTGAAAACTGAAAAGAAAAGCACCGCTCGAAACTGCTCTAAAACCGGAACAGGTCTCGTGACGACTCTGTCAAAGTGCCCGGAGCGTCGCGGCACGACCGCCGCGCGACGCGTCGTCGGGCGGACTGCGGCGCGGAGCGCGCGCGGCGCGGTGCGGGGTCGGACCGCGCTTCAAACTACGTTTACCGACAAACAATTCGCGTTAAAAACAACGGTAGCAAACATGCCCCCTGCAGACGAAGACAACAAAGAAATCGTATTTTTGTATTATAATACCTTGAACTAATTGTGCGGATGTTCTTTCGGCTCTTACTAATTAAGCTATATTATGAAAAATGCTACGTCGTTCATTAAATTAAGAACTTGAACCATTCTATACATATGTAGTTTTTACGTAGCTGCAAATATAACCAATATTCGTTAGCCATTGTGCTATGGTACGTGCGACCATACAGCGAGTACTGCGAGTCCACAGCACGGCCGTCTGCGAGCTAGCACGGCCGTCCGCGAGCTCGCGCCGCCGCCCGACGCCGCACGGCGCACCGCGGCCGTGCGGCGCGACGCGAGGCCGTGTCGACGAACAGCCGCCGCCGACTCGCGCGCCGGGCGCACTGCGGCCGCGCGCCGCCGACTGCCGCTCGCGTTCTTGCGACACAACATCGCGGCATCGGCCGTCACTGTGCCGGAAGCCACGGCACTCGGCGACGTACTTAACGTTATGGGCTTTTAAACATATAAAACACTATGTCGCTAACAAAAGGACAGAAATCAAGGTATACTCAATAAATGTTTCTTTTTTGAAAACATAAATGGGTTAAATTGACCTCGTTGCTAAAAATAAGGGTAAAAAAACGATTTATTATTCAGGAGGGACATTAAAGTTAAGGCTATCATTAGAAAGCTCTGTGTTAAATAGAAGTTTCAAATGCAAATATCATTACGTTCCACTGACGGCTGCCGGCGAACCAGCGAAGTTGCTCTCTTTATGCAAATTACGCCAAAAGAACCGTTGACAGTTTAGATCAGCTGCTAACGTTCACATGCAATAATACGACTTAAAGGAATTACTTACTTTATAATATTCATCGTTGCGACTGTCATATAATCACGGTTAGCGGTTAGCGAATCTGATCGTTGCGCCGGGGGTCGTGGGTTCGATTCCCACCCAGAATAAATATTTGTGTGATGAGCATAAATATTTGTTATGTGACTGGGTGTAAAAAAAAATATCTATTTAAGTATATATTTATATGTATACATAGTTTAGCAGCCGCCTGGTTATCATACCACAAGCGCTCGTGAAGCTTACTTTGGGATCAGATGGCCGTGTGTGGAGATGTCCCAAGGTATTCATGAGAGGTATATTTTATTTATGGGAGTGCACTACACTCCTCTGCCTACCCCCTCGGGGATCACAGCTGATACGTTAAGAAATGTCAATAGACGAAATCACGTTACCCGCAATCGATAGGACAGAGGACAAGCCGTTTCTACAATTCGTTTATAAACCAGACCTCACGACCACGATAGCTCACTGCGACAAAAAAAAATAAAAAAACAATAAAAAAAAAAATAATTGTATAGTCTAGAATTAATACTGAATTCATTGTATATATTGTTCATAACTCTATTATCGATTCATAAAATTTTATTTTTCATTTTATAGCTAAATGAGAAGGCGTATACCATTAGCGCTACTCATTTAGCTAAACCACTAATCTTCTATTTAATAAATAAAAAGACTAGCGCGCGCAGGCTCGGTTTGAAGATGTCTACAAACCGTGGCGCTTACGCTGCCGAAGACATTTTTTATTCATTTTAATATAACTGTATTTTAAATAGTTATAAAAGGGCAAAACAATGTAAGAGGGACGGAGGCTACCATGGTGTGATTATTACTTTTCGAATTATGTTCATTATGGCTGTTCGTTTCCAGCGCTGTGTTAAAAGTTGCTTTGGCGACATATAGTGCAAGGAGCTTTAAAGGAAACATGAAATATTTGTACCTCAAGCCTTTTTAATCATGTAAACAAGTGCGGTTTGGTGGAGAAAGAGACGCAATATTAAAACAAAGAGCTTAAGGTTATCTGAGACTAAAAATAACTATAGGAAGTCGTGTTAAAATATTTCTTGACACATACGTTGGGCCAACAACGTCGAAAGAGTCAGGTTAATGGTTAAATATAAAAAATGTAAGTTTATCGTATTAAACTGCGGGTGCCCGTCGAGAAGTCCCAGCCTCAAGCAGCGGGTCGGGCTTGGCGTCGTCGAGTCCGGCGCTGGGCGGCTGTTGCTCGAGCTACAGTTTAGAACTGCAAACGGTACTACTACTAAAGTAAGAAGTAACTATGTCGCGATATAGCACACACGTTGAACAACTTATTTGGAGGCTAATGGGACAAAACATACTCATAACGATCGGTATACGAGTAACAACTGGTGGGACGGACG
This sequence comes from Mysoria ambigua, assembly GCA_018245875.1. Lineage (NCBI taxonomy): Eukaryota > Metazoa > Arthropoda > Insecta > Lepidoptera > Hesperiidae > Mysoria > Mysoria ambigua. Next base: position 464 of record DWEI01002713.1, on the reverse strand, counting down.
TGGCGACGAGCCACCCGAGGGGGCCACGAGGCCGGCGCCGTGGGCGCCCGGCGCGCGTCCCGCCGCGGCCGCCGGCGCCCATGTTTGGCAATACAGCAGAATTTACGTCAACTAGAATTTAACAATGAAATTTAACGATCATCCTAAATCGGCGCCTCCGACCCACGCGTCGGAACACTCAGAACTACTCTGAATGTCAACATTGGTAAAATATAATAAAGAGTGCCACCATTTGTTTCCTACGTACTGTGCGGCGCTTTATATAAAATGCTTTAAATATATTGAATCCATTAAATAGATCACTATGATTTCAGTAATTTCAATAAAATCCATATTGTATAACCCCAAACAATTTGCCCCAATCAACCCCAATCGACTGCTTCGTTAGTCGTGTTGGTTGCAGATGCGACTGCCGATCGAGAGGTCCCGGGTTCGATTCCCGGGTCGAACACTACAAAATTTTC
>DWEI01002712.1:0-13863 GCA_018245875.1 Mysoria ambigua | reverse complement strand
TTTGTAGTGTTCGACCCGGGAATCGAACCCGGGACCTCTCGATCGGCAGTCGCATCTGCAACCAACACGACCAACGAAGCAGTCGAGTATCATGTATCTCAGATTAACTCAAGATTATTCAGCGTTAAAGTTAAATAAAACATTTGGTTGGTGGAATGATCTCTTAGATATTTCTACCATTTATCCTCAAATTTTCTAACCATCCCTCACTGGACAGAGACCTGAACTAATCAGCTTCACTCTCAATTCACCAGATTTGTATTGTAAAACTATTAAAGTTATTTTACTTTACTTCAGAAAAATATAATTTTACCTTTAAGATAAAATCTAAATTTTCCAATGCAGTGGAAGCCACCCGAAAATGTCTTTCCGACTGGAAGCTGTCCTTCTTCTCTTGGCATTCTTTTTTCTTATTTATTACCTGCTTCAACCACTGATATGTATAGGGTATTTGTAGTCTCTGATACGAAATAAACTTTATTAATTCCACCACGATATGTCCACACGATATTGCCGTCAGCTGGTCACCAATTTTTAAATCAATAGTCATTGCTTTAATATTATCTCCAGATGACATATTATACACTTTAATTCTTAAAAATTGTTAGAAAATAATTTTTACTTTTGCCTGAGTAACTCACCGCTTTACTTAACTTTTTAAATTTTTTAAACCGTTGACATATCCATAGATTAATTACCATAAACAAATATATATTATTTTATTATAGATAATAATTTAAATTCTGAGCTATTTCGTTTGCGTTAATAAAATCTATACATCGGATAATATCAACTCATTTTATAAAATGTACATCAATGTGCAACATAAAATAATATAACATAATTATTTAAGGATTTATCGTTTGGTAACGTATTTTGATATCATGGGGAATTTATGAAATAAAATTGTCACTGCATATGAAATTATTGCTCCAAATTCAAATTTGTTTCCAAAACAAATATTTTTGGAGTATTTTATTATTATGTCAATTCCCAATTTAATGGCGACATAGTACAAAATATGTATCGAGTAAAAAGCATTGTTCGAATTCGTTTCAATAGGTATCAATTTTCTACGAATTGTCGAGAATATGCCAAGGAAGTTAAATTCGGTCCCGATGTTCGATCGCTCATGTTACAAGGAGTGGATATATTAGCGGATGCTGTCGCTATCACATTGGGGCCCAAGGGGCGTAATGTCATTTTGGAACAGGCTTTTGGACCACCAAAAATTACTAAGGATGGAGTAACTGTTGCTAAAGGTATTGAATTGAAAGATAAATTTCAGAACATCGGGGCGAAACTGGTTCAAAATGTAGCTAATAAAACAAATGAGGAAGCAGGCGATGGTACCACTACTGCTACCGTTCTAGCTAGAGCCATTGCAAGAGAAGGTTTTGAAAGCATTTCCAAAGGTGCTAATCCTATAGAAATTAGGAAAGGTGTAATGCTTGCAGTTGACGCGGCAATAGCGAAATTAAAGGAAATGTCGAAAGATGTTTGTACATCGGAAGAAATTGAACAAGTAGCTACAATCTCGGCAAACGGAGATAAAAGCATTGGGAACCTCATAGCGGCTGCAATGAATAGAGTCGGTCGAGATGGTGTTATTACTGTTAAAGATGGAAAAACGCTAAACGATGAATTAGAAGTTGTTGAAGGGATGAAATTCGATCGAGGTTATATATCTCCGTACTTCATTAATTCTTCAAAGGGACCCCGGGTTGAATATAACGATGCTTTAGTATTGTTCTCTGAAAAGAAAATTTTTACTTGTCAACAAATTGTGCCGTCATTAGAAGTTGCTAATACTCTAAAGAAGCCTTTGATAATAATTGCTGAAGATTTTGACGCAGAGCCGCTATCAGTACTTGTTGTTAATAAGCTAAAAATTGGACTGCAAATTGCTGCAGTAAAGGCTCCCGGATTTGGAGAATATAGAAAAAACACGTTAGTGGATATGGCTATAGCAACAGGTGGAGTTGTTTTCGAAGATGACGCAAACTTAATCAGACTCGAGGATTGCATACCAGAAAGCTTAGGGAAAGTGGGGGAAGTTCTAATTACAAAGGATTCCACAATTTTATTAAAAGGTAAAGGAGATAAAAATGATATAGAGCAAAGAATAGAACAAATAACAGCAGAGCTTGAGGACACACCGAGCGAATATGAAAGGACGAAACTAATGGAGCGTGTGTCACGATTAAAGGCGGGTGTAGCAGTATTACTTATAGGAGGTAGCAGTGAAGTTGAAGTCAATGAAAAGAAAGACAGAGTTAGTGATGCCCTAAATGCTACCCGTGCAGCTGTTGCCGAGGGAATAGTTCCAGGAGGAGGGGCAGCTTTATTACGATGTATACCCGTATTGGATAAACTGAATCCTATTAATTCTGATCAAGCTATAGGAATTGATATAATCAAGAAAGCGTTAAAGACTCCATGTATTACAATAGCCAGTAATGCTGGTTTTGATGGTTCCGTTGTGGTATCAAAAATAGAAAGCATGGGAATAAACTATGGATACGATGCTCTTAATAATGAGTATGTTAATATGATTGAACGAGGTATAATTGACCCTACCAAAGTAGTAAAACGAGCATTAACTGATGCAAGCGGCGTTGCATCTTTATTAACTACGGCCGAAGCAGTTATTTGTGATCTTCCATCTAAAAGCACTCCTCCGCTAGGAAGAGATGCTGGCGTAACGGGTTATTATTGATAATTAAATTTAACACAATAAACTGATTGTCTTATAACTGTTCGTTCAATTTTGAAGTAGTATTTCTATTTATGCACTTATTAGGTTTTTGTTTTGTACAATTACTCTCACGCTTATCTTTACATATTCCTAATTTATTGTCATAAAATGGATAAAAGTTCATTGTTATTTATACTTTTATATTTATTTTTACCTTTTCCCTATTATTGTTTAATATATAAGTAACTTAAGGATAATTAACTGTAAAGATAGAGATATTTGGCACTCCATGCTCTCTGCCTACCCCGTGAAGATATAGATAGATAGATAGATATAAGTAACTTTTCTAATATTGGCGTCAATTGGGTTTTAAATCGGTAGAAATTAGACGTATCTATATTTAGCATTTATATAAATTTTTGATTCCTAGAAGAGCTTTATTTTGTAGAACGGCAGTGCCCGCACCATGTAGACCAAAAGATGCACTAGGAAATCGCATGAAAATACATATAGAACATATTTTAAATATATGTATATAATATTGCTTAATACGATAGCCAAGTTGATATATTTATTTAAAACAAAAGATTTTAAATTAGGCTTATTGTATTACGTTAATCCCCTAATTTTTTACGGTAGAAGAACTGAGTTGCGAGACTTGATTTTCATAACTTACAAGTTTTGTTTTTGATGGCATAGTATGTAAAATGATAACAAGTCAGTATCAAGTCAATATCAAAAAATGTTTTAATGGAATTTTGACATACACTGTCAGTGTCAACTGATTTAAGCGCGAAACTTAACACTATAATCTAATGATTAATCAAAGATTCTATCGCCGATAAACATAACATTTTTATAGTTCCTGAATGATTTTAATTGACGTAAATATTTATTATAGATAATTTCATATAGATATCTATATCACATTCATCTATGTTCACAACCCTTGCAGTATTTGTAATCCAATAAAAAGTTTTAAAAATGACGGAGGAAATTTCGTGCCTAAATCCTAGTTTATTGACTGAAGACCTAATTAAAAGCCCGAATAAAAATAAAGACATAACCTTAAATGATAATAAAAGTGGCGATTCTGAAGATGAAAATGAACTATCATTTAAAAGAAAAAGAAGTATATTGAGGCAATTTACGGACAGTGACAGTGGTTCTGATGAAGAAAGTGTTAAAAGGACAAACATTTTGTCGTCACCAACACTATGTGAATTAGATAGCATTCGCACTGGCAAAGTACTTGGCGTTAAAAAGAAGTTTAGAATAAAAAGTGTTGTAGATAGCAGCAGTGACAGTGAATCGTCATCGGGTAGTGATAAAAAGAAGTTTAAAAAATATGATCTGTCCAGAACTAAAATTAAAATTAAAAATTTGAGAGATAAGTTTAAAAAACTAAAGAATCCTAAGCAAACTGACTTAAAAGAGAGTATTCATCGAGAGAATGGAACAACTGATGAAGAAAATCCTAGTGAAGGATCAGACATTTCTAATGAGGAAAATGTACATCCAAAAATAAAAGAGGTAACAATCAATATTGTTTCTTTAATAATGCTATTTAAAATATCTAATCTGATGTGTGTAAATGTTACAATGTAATAGGTTTATATTAAATTATTACAATTATTATATTGTTACACCTGGTCTTATATAGGGTTAGCAAACAGCATCAAGTGCCATACATTAAATATTAATAAGGTGTACTATGATTCCCAATGACGGAGCAGGAGTCCTTGTGTGGTCCCTTCAGTCTATGATACTGGTCTTGAGGTTTTTAGAGTTGTTTGAAGAGTTTTCAGATCATGGGTGATGAGGGGTGTTTGTCTAATTTTTGACTTCAATAAATGATAATTCATATTGATCAATAGGTTGTTTATTGCCACACAATAGTCACAACAAATAATGAAACAGTCCACAACTGTGTTACAGTAAATCCCTAAGATGTTACTCTCTGGAGCGACAAGCGTAGAATGCATTTTCAAACTGAACATTTCCTCTTATATTAGCAATGACGGGGGGCTCTCGTGCGCTACATAGCTGTAGACAAACACTGAGTTACTAAACACTATTATCAATTGAGTATGTCTTCATGTCAACATATATATGTTACTGTGATACCTGTTTCATGTCATGTTGGTACTGGTGGTTGTGATGTAACTGAACTGGCATAACATAGGAGTGTACTTCATTCCTCTACCAACTTTTTAAATAAGTTATCGAGTTACTTTTTTATATTCTTTTATATGCAGTGTATATCAATGCTAAATTGTAACTTCACACCTGTAATCCCCAAAGGGAAGGTAAGCAGAGGAATGGAGAACATTCCCACAATTCACCAGTTAGATTTACGTCCCACTATGTAATAGTAGGGTGTATGTAGGGTGGTGAGCCTGTTGCCATGCATCGGGCACATATCCAGACTTTGTACCACTACTAGAAATTCTAAATTAGAAATTTTTTCTAGTGTTCGACCCGAGAATCGAACCCAGGCCCTTCCGTTCGGCAGTCACACATGCAACCAACATGACCAACAAGGCAGTCTAATGCTAAATTGGATATTGAAAAATTGTAAAGTTAAAATATATTTTACATGTTTGATTTGTTAATTGCCATACCTTTTGAACAAAACTAGATAACTGTTAATCAATGACTGTGATTAATGATCAATCAATCAATCAATCAATCAATGATTTAACAAACAATAACACACTATATGTAATGTTATGAGATAACAATTGCTATGAGTAATTGCATTTAAACTGCAAGTTGTGTAAGTATTTTATTAGGTACCATTATTCTGTTCCATAATTTGTACTAGATTTGTTTTGTTTATATTGTCTTCAGGTTTTATTCTGTTGTTTTTTATTGATTAAAATTTGTTGTTTTTAGAAATCAGCATCAAAGAAAGCTCCTATGTTAACTTTACTATGTGATCCTGATATATCTGATGAAGAGCAGGATGTTAGTTTTGGACAGCAAAAATCCAAGCCGACATATCTAAAGTCACCAAAACCAGTGAAAGTATGTTTGAAATTAATGTTATTATTATCTGGTACAAATAGGTGTAAATAGCCCATTGTGCATTTTGTTCATGCGATACATTTGTCTATGATATATTGATACAAGTAATCTTTTTTGTAATGAAGTTAAATTTTTTCTATAAGGTTATTTTGTTAATAGAAATTAAAATAATGGTTTTATCAATATTATATTACCCATAAATATTTCTATTTTCAAGATGACTGCTAAGCAAGCAATGGAAAACATGAAAAAGATAAAAAGTGAATCTAACAGGATGTTAAGAGAGAAGTCTGTATCTCTACCATACCACAGACCAAAGGCATTGACACTAAAAGATATTATGAACAGGCGAAGGCCAGCTGTTACAGCTGATGGTAAATCATTGCCAATCAAAATGAACAGTGAGCAGTTGAAAGAATATGTGTAAGTGGAAAAAAATATGTTATATTTCCTAAGTCCAAAAATATAGGCTAACAAAGGTAGATTTGTAGCAAGTGTTTAAGCCCATCTAGATATTTTCCAGACTATATATATAGCATACAATTTTAATAGAGTTAATAAAGAGGTCATTATAGAGAAATTTATCTAGTGTCCGACACCATTCCAATGTACTCTGAAGAAATATTTTGACATTACATAATCTTATTCTGAACATTCATTTTTGTAGATTATTGTTGGAACAAAGAGAAAAAGAAATGATAGAACTATGTAAGAGTGATACAGAAGAAGAAAAAGATGGTGACTGCCCAGAAGAAGCTTCTGTGAATGATAAATCTGGAGATGTTGCAGAAAGCCACAGTGAATTAAAACTAACCAAAGAAGACAATGACCAAGTCTCAGAAAATAATAATGATAAGAGTTTTGATGAAATCATTGTAGATCAGAAAATTGATGACATTCAAACAAGTGTTTTAGATGATAACGTTGTGATTGGTGATAAGACGAGTATTGAAAATGAATCCACTCTAGAAAATGATGCAAACATAGTCAATTGTGATAAGAATTTTACGGAAAATTTAGGACAAAAAGATGAAACGCAAAATATGGAAATAGAATATGTATCACAAAAAGACGATTCACCGCCGGATAAAGCTACAAAAGAAGAAGAGAGTCAACTAATTTCTTTGCATTATGACTCTGAGAAAACTGCAGTCTTGGATGTTGATGATAAAACTGAGGAAGGTACAGAAGATAAAAAAGACGAGCGTACTGAAGGAAAGTCAAGTGGTGTACATGATAAAGAAAACTTCAGTGACGAATTTTCTGACAATGAACTTGCTATTGAAGAACTTGATAAAATTATTGAAGATGCCGAAGTCAATAAAGGTAATATTGATCAGCACAAGTCTCTGTAATAATTGTGGCAAATAATAAAATTGTATCCAAAGCTCTTAGTTAACATGTTTTTTAGATGTGCCAGAAAAATCTACCACACACATTGAAGAAACAATCCAAATAAAGCCTAAACTTAAAGGAGCTCCAGGCATGTTTATTGATCTGGATGACGATGATGATTCAAGTACCCAAATAAAGCTGACAGGTGTAGAATTGTTAAAGGAAAGATTTACTTATTTCTCCAAACTGAAATCTTTGGAAGAAATGGAAAAAGATAGGGAAAAGAAGTAAGTAACTTTGAACAATTATTTACTAGCTTATATAATTTTAGGCTCATATCTGAATTTCATTTAAAAGAGAAAAACAAACATTAATTTATATCAGTGATTGTATTAAATAAAAACTTTTATCTTCATCACTTTTTGTCATAACTACAAATTAATATTGTTGCACTGCAATTGATTTGCATTTGTGAAGTGACTAACAATGATTCATTTGGAAAACCATTCCATATTCTTTGAGGAGACCATGCTCTATATTAGTTATCATATATCTATTAGTTCACAGACACTGTTACTTAATATATATGTATCTAGATATATCTACTAGTCATCAGTAGACTCTAGAGATTATGAACATGAATGAGGTTATTGTCATGTCAAAGATTAAACATAACATCATGTTCGTAATCTCCGATATGTAGGCAGGTTGTAATACACTCCCATGTTGCACCTGTTACATGACATCCCATAATGAAATATACGTGAAACCTATTGCCATACTCTCGCTCTTCCGACTTTTTCCATCGTCCCACTGGTGGACACAGGTCTCCTCTCAGATTGGGAGGGTTGAGGCCATAGTCTGTCACATTGGCTATGTGAGGATTGGCAGACTTTACACACTTTAGAGAACATTTTTTTTCATGAACTGTGAATAAGGTGTGCAATTTCCTAACTATGATTTCTTTCACCATTATGCAAGTCATGTTTAAACTTAAAACTTAAACCATGTATAAACATAATTTATCCCGTTTTTCAGATGTAAACCAGGCACTCAGCATTTGAAATTAAAGCAGGACTTGGAGGAACAAATAGCTGAACAACGTTTTCAGGAGTGGGAAAAACGTCTTGAAGAAGAAAATAAATTGAAAGCCGAAATGAATACAGTAAATGGTGGTGAAGAATTTGATGGGGAAGATATTGAAAAGATAGAAGCAGAACTAGAAGAAAAAGGAATTGTTGACGAAGCCGAGGAATCCAGTAGTGAGGAAGAAGTAGAGGACGACATAGATATGAGTGACAAGCCTCGTAAGAGAAACCCCATGATTGATGATGAAGCTGAAGTGTCTGACAGTGAAGATATTGAAAAACCAGTAGATTTAGTATGTAACGGAAATGATGCAGAAGATAATGATGAGAAAATCGATGATGATGATAACCTTTCAAATGATGGCGATTCTGAGGACGATGAAGATGATGATTCGTCAGAATCAGAACAAGAAGAGACAAATACGAAACCTAAAAAGAGCAGAATTTTGAAAGCATTTGAAGACTCAGATGATGAAGATTCGAAAGTTAATCAAACACTTCCTGAGACTCCACCACAACCAGGAGACCAAGATATGATTCCTGAATCACAAGGTAAAGAATCTTTATGTTGTCACAATTATCAGATTATTAGAAAGGACTCATACAATTATTTAGTATCTGCAGTACCTACTTCCGTGGTTGCAAGTGCGACTGCCGATCGGGAGGTACTGGGTTCGATTCCTGGGTCGAATATTTCAAGGTTTTATAATTTAGATTTTGTAGTAGCTGTTCAGAGTCTCGATATTTGCTCGGTGCATGGCAAGAGACTCACGACCTATTCCATAGTGGGACGTAAATGTGACCGGTGAAATGTGGGAGTGTTCTGAATTCCTCTGCCTACCTATCTACCTACCTATTCAGAGCAGTCCTGCTTTAGTTTCATCCAGTTGCTGCAACTTGCACTTTGAATGTTAGGCAATCAGCTTAAATTAATTATTAAAAATTATTTTTTAGTTCAATGTGGCAAGAAGGTATATCTGTGCCCACAAGCATTATTTCCGTTGACATAACTGGAACTTCTTTATCTAGGTTTTAATAGGCTTAAAGAGTTAGCTACTTACTATAATTGTATATTACATAACTTTATATGGAAATAAGTATTAATTTAATTGGATAATAATATGATGGAATAACACTATTTTATTAGATAGTGTTTTCTTAAACATAAAACGAAATATATGCAGCTTTCATTGCTTTTCAATATTGTCAGACTTTCCATTCTAGAATTGTTCATGGCTTTTATTTGTACTTAATTTCTTTATTATAAATTTCTTCTTTCAGATGATGAATTACAATTAGGCCAGCTACACAGGTCTTACTCAGAAGATTTGCTTAGTACTCAAGATTGTAGCCAAATCTCAATTAATGCAACAGAAAAACGTGTAACAAGTTTTGAAATTGACTCGGGCTCACAAACATTTTGTACTCTGAAATCTGTTGATGAAGATATGAATGCTGAAATGAATGTTACTTCTGAAAAAATAGATGTCATCTTTGAAACCCAACCGTATAGTGAGGTAAGTGTTGTTGGTGTAATGATTTTTAAACTGGTTTCAATCAAATTTTCCTGATGAAAAAATAGTTGTGTCCTGCGATTCACCAGTTATGTTTACGTCCCACTATGTTATAGGTGGTCAGCATATTGCCATGCATCGGGCATATAACATAACAACAATAATAATCTGATTACACTATATGTATTTATTACTAAATTGAAAAGGCTTTTGATATACATAAATAAAATGTCTTCTTCAAATATCATTTAGACCTTTAAACATTGTAATCATATGTAGACACGACAGTATTAAAAAGAGGATAAACTGTTGAGGAATTTACAGGACAACTTCGATGCGTTGGTCAGCATGTGCACAGGCAAGTTCGTCGAACACCTGGTCACGCCCGAAGATCCGCCATCGCAGCTTTCTCAGTCTCAAGACATGGGCGAAGGTATTGCTGATTTATGCACCGGAAAGTTCTATGATGACCCATTAGTATCACAAACTGAGCTTGCGAATGAAAAGACAGCTGAAAATAACTTTACTGATGAATTGACGAAAGATTCCACTATGGAAATGCGAACTGATGGAATTAATGATTCAGAAGATCGAGCAGTTGAGGTAAATCCTGTGAAAGACAGAGAAGTAGAAAATAGTATACTCAAATCAATTCTGGACGAATTGAACGATGTAGAACTTGACACAAAAAAGCCTAACAAATATTTCTTCAATGACAATAAAAAGCGAGATAAAGATGATATCCAGAATATAGATAATACACAATTAAAGAAAAAGTTCATTATCGAATCGGACGATGAAACGAATGAAGGCGCTGAAGTTGCCAGCGGAAAAAAGAAAAGGCGGAAGAAGCGTAAGCTACAAGACCGGGCACTGCAGTTTTCAGGTATACACTTATGTCGCATGGTTTTTAGGTGACAGAAAATCAATAGCAAGCGTTCTTGGACGTTCAATGATGGTGATACAGTTGTTTTATCAAGTGCTTCAATTGTAACGATGTTTCCAGACGATGAAGACAGTTACTCAGAACAGGAGGACAATGCATATGAATCTGATATAGACGAGGACAATGATAGACTGGTGGAATATGACTCTGAAGAGAACGAGGTAGGTATTCAAGTCGATGATTTCAAAAAGTTACTCAGTGTAGGACACCCGCTGGTTCAGTACGATGACCCTGCCAAAGGCTGCAGGCAGGAGCTGGGCGCGGCGAGCGGGGCGCCACAGTGGGGCGGGAGGCCTGTGTCTAGCAGTGGATTGAGATAGGCTGTTGATGCTGACACATGCAGTTGTTGTGATATCTGAAGTTTTCCTGGAGCAGTGTGACAAAGCAAAGCGAGCTCTGCTTCGTAGCTGACAATACTGTGGCTACTCCTGCAGTATAAAAAAATCATTTAAGCATAATATGTGCATAGATTTTATAAAAGTTTAAGTGGTATTGTACCATATAACCGTTATTTATCATGAACTGGAACGAAACCAAATGGAAAAATCCTTTTGGTATCTTTTCCATTGTGTGAAGTATTATATTAGTTTGACTTGGGTGTTATCAGCTGATCCAAGTATTGATACTGCAGTTGGCAAACAGACCACAGTGGTGTTTATTCTATTTCCATGTAATTTATATGATTAAAACCAAATTAAATTAATCAAAAATATCACTGTCATATGTTTAGCTCACAATTTTGGATGTGCTAAAAATGTTCTCTTCCATCTGGCTCCAGCCCTGGTAGTACGCCTATGTACGGCTTCGAGGATATCACAAGGAATACTTTTGACTATGTGATTATGATTTATTAAAAGTTTTCGTCGTCTCTACAATTCTAGGTGGAAATACAGACTAAAGTGGCAAAGAAGAAGCGCATCGGCAAGGAGTTCTTCGAACAAGAAGCGGAGCTGACGTCGGAGGACGAGTGGGCCGGCTCCGGGGACGAGGACGAGGCGGGGCTGGACCGCATGGAGCGCGAGGCGGGCGACGACGACAGCTTCCACCAGGGCCGGCTGCAGGCGGAACTTGGCCAGATACACATGTACGTACTCGGGCTGCGGCCCGGACCGGCCACCCGTCGTGTTACCTGCGCTGGGGTCTGAAGAACGCAGTGGCCAACTGCATTTCACACAGGACCTGTGGTAGCTATGAGTAATGAATGTTAATAAGAATTTTTTTAAGCTCAAGTTTTAAAAACCATTTTCCTTCACTACAGTACATGATAAGAACTGAACTCTGCCAAAATCAGAATAAATTTTCATATGAAACTTTCTTATATTTTCGGCTCTGGCGCCTGTTCTAAAGCACTGAACACAACGCGAATGTGCTTGCCATCAACGAGCTTCTGGCGATGCCCACAGCTCTCGTCTCCGACGCAGGACTGCCGGATTACGTCACCAAGGGGACAAGTTAGCTTTTGCCAGTTATATTATCATTAATGGCTAAACCGACATAATTTCCAGGCGCGAGGTGCTGGATCAAGACAAGCGAGAAGTGAGGCTGCTGCAAGAGCTGTTGTTCGAGGACGGCGACCTGGGCGACGGGCGCCGCCAGCGCAAGTTCCGGTGGAATAACGCCGGTGGGTACCTACGTAGACTGAAATACCTGATACCAGCGTACGTGTACACAAGAATGAGTTAGCCGTGGAAGAGCCAGTCAGGAAGGACATTTGAATAAGCGGTGTTCCTTGCCTTCTCATGACAATCCGAGCGTGGCGAAATATAAACAAAATAAGAAAGATACGACGATGTCATACAGAGTTGACAATTGGTTAAATTTAACTGAACCTTATTACTAGTCAACATTTGTATGGTTTTTAACGGGTACCTGTTAAGGAATTTACCTACCTTTCTCATTTCGTTCAATTGTAATTCGATTCGATTTGTACTTTTTTATACCGTGTCGGAAGGCAGACAAGACATCCGCCGACACGGTGTCGGTGTCGCAGGGGCGGCGAAGTTCGCTGCTGACTGGCAGCGGTATAGTGCGACTGGCCCAGCAGCGCAGCCGGTGTGGGACCCTGTGCTCCGCCGCGTCCAACTCGGTTGTCCAGCGTGGGGATTATACGCAAAAACCCCTCAAGGCAGCTCTATGTCCAGCAGTGGACTGAAATATTTGATGATGCAGTTTTATATTTTAATGTTTAAATGTTTTTAAGATGAAAATAGTCATTACGAGTTATATATAAAAATGTTCCTATATTATGTATTTGCAACACAAGTACAACCTCTTTTGTGACCATTTTCCCGATGGTGGAGATGTTCTAAAATATATATTACTATTTCAGACGGAGACGAGGAAGCGGGGACGAGCGCCGGGGAACACGCTGACACGCAGGAGGAGGAGTTCGAGTCTGAAGAGCAGTGGAGGAGGCAGAGGCACGAGAGGGAGGTGTTTCTGAGGAAACTGGTAACATTTGTACTGTACACTAATTTTGTTGTTTGAGTTGTCATTTTATCATCAGCCCATAGCTGTCCACTGCTGAACAGAGGCCTCCCCCAGAGCGTGCCACGAGGCTCGATCCTCTGCCTTCCCCATCCAGTGACAGTGGTCATTTATTCACTGCAAAATCAAATTTCTCCAAAACCGATGTGAGTTCACAGAGTAATGAATGTAGAAGAAATACATATAACGATTTTTGCCACTGTGTGCTTGCTGCCTACCATCTAAGACCACCTGGTAGAGTGCTATAATAACAATAAGTGTACCATGTTTCAGCAAGAGAAAGGTGAAGAAGATGTGAACGCTAGCATAAATAGGAATGCGCTTATCAAAGCTAATCTTACTCCCAAGACACTGTCCAGTGTAACGGAGGAAGTTTCCAATAATGTGGAGAAACCAAAAGCAGTTGAGATTGAAACAAGATCATCCAAGGATGTGCCGAGTCCAAAGAAACCATTTACTATATTTCAGGTCAGTATAATTATATCTATAATTTGTTGATGTCAAAATATGTTACAAATTTAAATGTGTATACCACTTTGTGTATATTATTAGAAATAACAAATATCAATAATAATTTGAGCTGATCAATACATTCAGTAGTATCCAGTAGATGGGAAAACATCAGATAGATAAAGAATCTGAGTATGTCCTGCTACCTTTCCACACAATTCTAGAAGCGATTAAAAGCGATTGACTGCCTCGTTGGTCGTGTTGGTTGCAGATGCGACTGCCGATCGAGAGGTCCCGGGTTCGATTCCCGGGTCG
>DWEI01002711.1:0-13864 GCA_018245875.1 Mysoria ambigua | reverse complement strand
CTAGATAACGTTATTATAATTTATTATTTAATTATTTAAATTGCCATAAATATTAATTGGACGTAATATACGCTCTTTTAATGATTTTGTTACATAATTTTCATGCATATACTAAACACAAAATTAATTAAATTCAAAATAGGTATTCACTTGCTTAATTCACACGCAAAAAAGATATATAATCATTAACAATAAAAAATATACATCAAAATTCGTTAACAAAATTTTGTTTATTTTTATTACAATTTGCTTTTGAAACAATTTCATGTAAATTACATTTAACGTAACCCAGTAATTTAAAATAAAGGCATGTCATTATTTTAAAATACATTCCTAATTTTTCAACCTAGTCTTGTAAAATTCACCTAGGTCTGGGTAGTGCAAGTTGCAGTAATCTGTTTGCTTATCATTGCTCACTCACCTGCACCTGAGCTTATCACTTGTACTAAATGAAAAAAATAAATAATTAACACGATACAAAAATGTATTTATCGAACGACACGGCAATAGCGTTCGACTCGCACTTAGACGGCTGACTGAATATATCAGAGCTATCGTAAGATACTTACTGATAAGATATATGAAGAGTGATAATAAAAAAAAAATGTACTACAATTCGTCATGTTTTCTTTAAGACATTTATACTGTGATGTATGGGGAGTCGGGGTGAATTAGGGTAACCGTAAGCTGCAATGCGCGCATCGACACCGCCCGCCCATCAACAGCATTCCCGCCTTCAGAATCTGGAATTTTCCCACATTTATAGTAAGTGCAATCAATATTCGTCAATACATCACACATCAAAGCACGATATCATTACCTACACACACATAAAAACCTTTTATTTAATAAAAATTACAATATTCTAGGACAATACAGGGCAGAACATAATGATATATCAAGACAGGTTATCATACCAGACCGTACAATGCAAAGTTAGTAAAAGCCAGTACTATAGTAACCTGGCAGCTCTTAAATTACATAAATACTACTTTACAAAACACATACTTGTATACCTAGACACATAAAAAAATACATGAACATATCAAACGTAACATCACGCCTGCAATCCCTTAAGAAGTAGGCAGAGGAATGCAGGACAGACGCGCTTGCACCAAAACTACCAACGAGATAGTTAAGTTACTTTAATAGTAAGGAATAGGATGAATTTGAACGAAAAAAATACATAGATGGGAAATTTCGAAAACATGATAGGAAATACTTTGCCCTCATGAACAGAATATTTTTTAGGCGGCGTGCCTCGCACTCTTGACATATTTATACTTTTAATATTTATATCGTTATGATAGTGATATATCTTTAACCGAATCTTAAACACATTAAAATGAAGGATATGGTTGGATGGGGCTACAATTAGTTTAATTTTAACTATTTTAATACCCCTCAGTTAGTTTTCGTTTTCCGTTTTTAAGCTTAGATATAATACTAATAATAAGAGATGTCTTATTTGTGGAACTTATAAAATAATCGTTTTTATAAATTAATTTAAGGAAAAAAAAGCAGAATATACTATAATAATACTTACCATTACGCAGGCCTTACAACATTAAGAAGTAAATCTAACATCGCTGATGGCTGAACTCCACGTCTCTTTCTGAAGTCAAGTGGACGAAGCTGAAATCTTGTGAGTTTGTCAAGAGAATCTAATACTCGAAATGTAGTAACCTTAATTGTGTTACATCAGCCATGAGTAATTATTTTCTTTCGATTTATTACCTCAGTTTTGTGCGTGACGAGCATAAATTCCCATATGTATTTCCCTAAGACTATGACTTATGTTAATTTATTGTTCCAAAATGTGCTCAGTAATAATGTTATGACTATGATTCATATTCACAGAATCTAAGCTATGGGAAATAAAAATGTGAATTTATTACGGTAAGTTCGTTTTGAGACACAAACAATCTATTAAAGAGGACGTTTAGAAATCGTAACCCATAAAGGGATGAGAAATGAAATGTAAGCTAACATCACATCTGTGATTCTCAAAGAGGTAGAGAGAAGAGGCATCTGTTCAGCCACTATGCAGAGCTATAACAACCCAGCAGCTGATAATCATAGATATACACATACAAATTTAAATATTTATCTTTATACCTAGACAGCTGTATTGGTCACACAAATATTTGTCCCGGGTGGTCGATTCGTATCTAGAACTCATCAATAGCAAATGTCAGTATGAGAGCGATTATTTTCAATTACTGTCTCACCTTTCTGGAGTAGACCACCAGACGCGTCGTTACTGAGAACTCAGATAGTCTTCCTAACATACACTATTAAGTCTTCGGTATGCCTATAAACCCCAACTCTAGGAAATTTGCTGAAAGCTAAATAGCTAAGTCACAATAAAGCTTACAGGTTATTGGAATCCTATTAGTAATTAACACGTAAAGTGACATATAGTGAATGTCATAAGAGTTACATTTCGCATTCGCATTATATATCTGCTTAGTCATTGTTTCATCGGCCATTTTCTCAACATGTCCAAACGACAATATCCTCAAATGTAATAATGAAGAGACGTCATTAATGAACGGTTTTGGCTTATTATATTATTTATCCGATAACCATTTTGTTGTTAGTGATATACTTCAATAAGGAGGTTGAGGCAAATTTTGTCACTTTAGCCAATTGCAGGCTGACAGATTTCATAGGACTTTGAAATTGTGGAAGACCTTGCGTGTGTCCTGCAAAGGTTTCCCTATTTTTCTTCTGTTTCCTGTATATATGCATCTATAACATGTACAATAATGAAATATAGAAATATTTTTTTTTCTAAACTCTTAAACATGTTTCGCGATAATCAACATTCTTCTTAAGTGAAAGATTCTAGACTTTCATATACGGAAATGAAATCAGTTTGCTGTCAAAATCGTCTCAGCGGTATCTGAAGATATGAAATTTCATGGAAAACAAAATGGAAATTGATAAAAACTTATTACATGATTATATACTAGTATTTGCTTGGTGAGTGATAACTTTTTCGTATGGATTTTGCGTTATTCAGCCACTATTGTATAAGTTATTATCGTTAGTACTTTTGTAATCACTGCTTTAATCACAAACTTTTTAATCGCATAGATTAATTTATTAACAAGTATGATCCAAATGTCGTAAAAATATTAACTGGAATCACTTTTCGATAGTATGTCTTACAAAATACAAGTGATTTATCATTCGGGGGATTATAAACCAATTAAGCGACATGCAGGGATTGATTTGGACGTAACTTGGAGATATTAATGCGTAGTTATGAGTAAAACTTGTAAATAGTAATGTTTTGTGACATTAGATAAATGTGAATTGTATTGAGCGAAAAAAAAATATTGCATATTATTATAAGGGTGCTGAGATCAAAGTCAGTTTAATGCCCCGTTAATAGCACAGTAAGATACCGAAGCCATTTAAACAAATTTCAATTTTACCTAATTATGTAATTAAATATCTATAAAATCAATTTTGCTATAAATGTATGGAGCTGCTATTTCTATATCGGTTTTATTCTTTTATGCAATAAACGTTAAAACAATCGTATTAAAGTGTACAATGTGTATACTTTAATTAGTTAATTACGAGTTGATCTAAACGGATCCCAAAATCTTCATATCTCTTATTTAGTGTCTGCCTACTTTGTACCGGCGACTTGTTGTTGTCTGTCATTAGCTATAGTCTGTCATAACAGTAAATAATAATGCTTGCTAGGACGATGCCTGAAGGACTAAACCATACAAACTTCTACGCCCTGTAGAAGACAAGCACAATTAAAAAAAGCGTAACTTTACCGCTGTAATCCCCGAAGAGGTAGGCAGAGGAATGCAGAACACTCCCACGTTTCACTGGTTACGTTTACGTCCCACAATAGAATAGGTGATGAACCTAAAAGTCAAACATCAGTTAGATGTTGTTTCATTTGAGGTTGATAGTTGGAGCTCTATTCCGAAATAAGATATTAATTTGTGTGCAGTGAACTCAAGTATTCAGACTGTATCTAATTATAAAATTATCTAGATGTATACCTATATATGATCATTAACTGCCTAGTTCCATAGAACATAGTATGCTTTATGTATTCAGTCAGTGTGCGCGCGCGCATGTGTGGGTGCGCTAACAGGATCAAATTATAGTGTTTAAACTATTCTCTGTGACCATAAAAAGGTACATAAGCTAAGTCTGTATCAGGATGTAGGTTACAAGAGTTTTCCGCCAGCGCCTAGGATAAAGAATCAGGTTATCGTCTCCTTATCAACAATAACTTCGCTGATATCATTAAATGCAAGTATTTCTACGAGAAAGCGGCGCTAGATACAAAATATCAGCACTTAATATAAAAGACAGGCATTTTTATAATTATGTCAATTGGATGATATTTTACGTTTTTATCAACTTTAACTGACTGCATCGCAAATGGAGTGGTTGTAGGGGCAACTAAGACCTGGATTCAAATATCGGTTCAAGTGCTATTGACTTTTTAACAAACATTTTCTAGTAGTGGTTCGGAGTCTGGATATGTACCCGGTGTCTGGCAATAGACTACGACTATTTCATAGTAGGACGTACAAGTATTTGATGAAACCTGAGTGTTCTGTATTCCTATGCCTACCTCTTCGGGGATTATAGGCGTAAAATAACTTTTTACTTTATTCATTCTTATTAGGAAATAGTTAATACTGATGTTCACCTACACGTGCAGCGAAATGTTGCCGTCGTTTTCGCATATTGGTTAAAAGTTACTAAATATTTATATTTAAAAAATATTATTAGTTCTTTGTATCAGTGACATAATTGTGTCTACGCCAAATATATCCGTATCCATAGAGCATGATTGTCGAGTCTGTAACGTCATTAATTATTTCCCATCCTTTTTAGCGTTTCACTGTTGGGTCACCGGTCTCCTCTCATACAAAATTCAACGACACATGTACATTGATTACTAATTAAAATAGGACGTTGTTCTCTCATGTTATGGTGGCTGAGAATTACGGTGTGTAAACAGAACATTACGCAACGCAACGGTTTCACGGACATTTGTAATAGCTTCAGGCGTAAATAATAGTAATTCCTTCTGATTACGTTTTACAATATCAACTGATGTGTAAGGACATCACACATCGATGATTTACAATATCACTTCCGCAATGTTCCAAATTGAATGTTCATGAAAAATATTTCGTTCTCTATTTGAATTTCGAACAATGTGTTTGAATTTATTGCTTAAAAAATACGCTATTATAAACCGCTATTATAAATTATATGGGTATTTATTATTTGCAAATACTCTTAATGTTTTTTTTAAACCGTGCACTATAGTTTCAAATCGTCAAACATAATCACATAGATTAAATATTATTCACATTATAAACATGTGTTCAAATGTTTTGCGGCTGGATGTAATATGACCTTATATAGATCTCGACTGCTGTGTACATGGGTTCTTAATTGGACACCATTATCAATTTGCTAAAAATAGATATCGAATGGTATCTTACTCATTATTGCGAAAAACGATGACAGTAATTGAGTTGACAGTAATTGACATGATCTATCCATGTATATTCGGAAAAAATATTGAAGAGATCAACCTGGAATAAGTACAAAAGCGAGCGAGGAGGAAAAGGAAACTACTGCGGAGATTGGACCACATTTAATGCGCACTTCCTCGTGCGTCACATTTTCAGCGACAAAGCCCCATTGGCTTTTTAATTGAAATGGCAACATTGTGACGTCACAACACAAGGGATTACGCGCGAACAGGCGAGTATTTGAGCCCTGCAAATAGTTATCTTTATCCCAAATCTATGGCAATAGCTTGAACAGTTTTAAATCGTAATGACTCGCTCCTTAATACTTTTGTTTGAACAACGTAGTGATAACATTTAAATATTTTGAAGTTTTGCGACAGTGTTTATACCTACATGTCTAGAGATTGAGTACACTCATTTTTATTCGCAAATGTCACTGATTCAACCGCTGATGATTAAGAATTTACGTTACGTTTTAAAACTTATTTTTGTTATCGTAATCCAAAAAAGAAACACATATTTTCATTACACTGATATCATCATTAGGTAAATAAATATTAACTCATTACGTACGAATGAAATCAAATCCAAGAATCAAGGTATTCGTCACAAAGGACTGCGTCATGGAGCTATCTACAAATGTACATTATCACTTTACAAGCCTTCCAAATATTAGACACTCGTCAATCTGACCACATCAGGTGTAACTTCTCAGAAACCGTTCTATAACCTCACATTTCTAGTTACGTGTGACAGTGCGGCAAAAATTGTTTATTCAGCTTATTCATTGGTAATATGTTATTGTATTCACTTCCATTAAACCTATTAAAGTATTAAATCGCTGGCTGATCGCGGTATGGCGCTGCCTGTCTAGGCCCAGCTACACGCCCCGGCAATCGATGGATAGCAAGTCCAAGAGGCCGTGGTCTACGATCCCCATCCGAAAAACCTTTAGAGGAGGCCTTTATCCAGAACTGAACTTAGGCTGATGATGGTAATGGTAAAGATATTAAATCGCTAATGTTGGGTATCATGCAAAGCACGCGGAAAAAGATGATTTACAGCATATATACAAGCCTTTTACTAGCTTCTCTTCCGCGATCTATTGAAACGCATCGATGTATTTTATGTTCTATAGATATCTATTTGACGATATTCGTATGATGATGTATTTTATGTTCTATAGATATCTATTTAACGATATTCGTATGACGATGTATTTTATGTTCTATAAATATATATTTGATGATATTCGTATAATTGATTGTTATTATTATTATGACACATGCATTTTATTGAACAAATTCTACACAACGATATACTTCGCTCTCAGTTAATAAACGCAAATCTTTGGGTAATCTAATTTCTTGAGATAAAATCAATTAGAAACTACATATGTATTTCCATAGGATATAGAGAGAATGAATTATAATTTAATATTAATATAGGATATATATATCTATGCTTCAATTGTTAAATTGATTAACTCCAAAAACCAAGAAGTGAAGAAAAATGATAAAATATTATATTTTAATGTTGTTTTTAAAAATCATTTTCAGATTACAAATTCAAAAATGGGATGTAGACTGTATCTTCGATCTTATCTTTTATCTTTACATATTGGTATTTACGCATCTTTGATCTAACGAATATTCAAAAAATGGAGTTAATCGATTTGGCAAGTCAAGCATCCATATCTATGTATGTATGTTTATCTAGATATATTCACCAAAACCGCATGTTACCATTCTGAAGTACGCGAGTATCACACGTTTTCTTCTTCGTCCAGGATACATTGGAAAAGAACGAAAAAACAAAAGTACACAATATGTCCTTATACCTCTTACTTTCAGTTGTCACGACGTAAGAACAAACATAAATATTGATAGAACTAATAGTTTAAGCCAACTGTTATCAAGCAGTAGGTAATTAATATTTACTTGGTATTGAATAAGATGAATAATATATGAATATATCGTTGCTTTTTCTAAATATATCTTTATAAAAGAAAATAAGTCATTTATTACAATATTATACATCATAATATATTATTACGTGACGTAGAACACAACACCAACAAAGTTCGTTACAAGATCAAATTTTGAAAAAACCAATTCATTGCAATAAAAAATGCAAATATGTACAGACGTACACAAGCGACAGACGCGTTACCATCGGAAACTCGATGTGAACTCGAATCTTTACATTTCCTAGATCCCACTCAACAGATACGCAATGATTTACACACATTGCTTCATTACACACATCACAACAAGTTGCTCTGTTGTGGTTGATAGTTAACACGACATCGGGAAAATTTAAAAGCTAACTGGTAGAATTGTAACACCGAATTGTACGCTGGCCGCCCTTAGCGTTGTTCATCTCCATACATCACTTGCTATCCTTAGCAGTGTTAGAACCCTACGTGATATAAAGTTATTAAATTTAATTGACTTAACATATATTAGATTAAATAGCTACTTATAGCAGTGAATGTAATTAGCGACAACTTTAGTCAAAATTGAGTGTTCTGAAGTATTGCAACATATTGCTATCACCACAAAGCTATACCACTTTAACTATAAACATGGCTGTAATTCATGACTTTTATCTCCTACATCGTTTAATTTATCAACTTATTGTAGTATAACCTAATCTGAAATTATCTAGCCAAAGCGTCTGGGTGTGGCCGAGGATTAAGATATATGATATTAAAAAATTAAAAATATAAAACCAGAGCTCGATCAAAAACTAATGAGTGGGGAATTTCGGCACGCATTCTGTCATCTGTGCCAGGGTGAAACAAACTTTCGAACTTGATTCAATGCGCATGAGGTAAAACACTTATATTTAAAAAATAAAACATTTGTTGAGTTTTAAACATCAATTAAAATGTTCTAATTAATAACACATTATTGTCGCTTTCATAAGTTTTTTACGACGAAACTTCTCGAATGTTATATCATCATGCCTTGCACGCATCATGATTCTAATTTTTTGTCTTTCTCAGTTTTTTCATTAACTTCTCTGTATGGAAAATAAATATACTCATTTAAATTATCTCATATATTGTTCCACTATAACATAAACATTGACTTTTACATAATATCATTTATTATTCTGTTAAGATACAGAATTACAAAGATAAAGATACAGATATGAACTCATTTTCACCATACAGCTGAATTGCCAGTTTCGTAAATAGTTCTTCGCGATCATCATTCCTTACCCCAAGGAGTATTGGAAAATAGCTAACTAACGTAACGCCTATAATCCCCGAAGGGGTAGGCAGAGGAATGCGGAACATTCCCACAATTCACCGGTTACGTTTACGCCTCACTATGGAATAGGTGGTGAGCCTATTGCCATGCATTGGGCACGTATCCAGACTCCGAACCACTACTAGAAATTCTAAATTAGAAATTTTTTGTAGTATTCGACCCAGGAATCGAACCCCGGGACTTCCCGATTCACAGTCGCACCCGCAATCAACACGACCAACAAGGCGGTCAAAATAGCTATTTTAGTTTCATATAAATTACGGCATATATTTTACATACCAAAGAAGAATTCCTAATTAATATGAAAATGTAGTCAAATTTAAATAGGGGCATAAAATTTAATCACATGTAAAACAGTAATTTAATTATAATATACAACACTACCATCAAAATAAATCGTCACATTAAAACAAATTGCAATAACGGCTTTATCATATTAAACACATGGAAGGTATATGGTAAATCATAATAAATAATTTATTTATTTGTTTAATAACTACATATGAGGGATAATTATTAACAATAACTCAAATAAAATTTTACCTAGATTAAAAATGAGTACATACATATAAGATCGAAGGTCAGGTGAGTTCATTCCATAGTAATAGTCACTCACACACGCAAAGGAACATTGTTGTGTGCTGTCTAGCCGCGTCGAGACCCAGCGGGACTGCATTCCTTCGTGGAGCCGGTGGCGCGGCGCACTCAGTTTGGAAGTTGAATGACTGATCAATTTTTAAACTTGTTAAAATTTCTAGATAAGCAGACCTCTTTTTGGTTTTTAAATCGATTTTCAACTTACATAAAAATACAATAATAAACATAATATCTATACTAATAGATATTCTGAACCCTTCCGCCTATCCCCTCTGGGAATTACAAGCGTAATGTAAGTTTTTGTTATGAAATAATATATACATATATGACCTCGACTAACTGCTTGCTAATATTCTTATCATTGTCACTTTATTCCATTTCTAACGCATACTGTTATAGTACAATGTTATTATATATAATTCAGCCTGATTTTACAGGAAAGGAATGGCACAGGAGTGCAGTACCTGCATTCCCACGGTATACCCGTTAAGTTTACATCTCACTATGCTATAGCTGGTGGGCTAGCGTGGGTCGTAATAATTGTGAATACAGCTCAGGAATCCATACTTCGTACCTACCGCAGACAGGAATTTAAGTTAGAAAACCTAACTCTGACCAACCTAGTGAACAAGCCCAGGAATTTTCGATCGCCAATCACCATTGTGACCACTCGACCGACGAGGTGGTATTTGATTTCAATATTATTAAAAACGTAAAAACGTAACTATACGCCTGTAATCCTCGAAGCGGTAAGCAGAGGAATACAGAACACTCCCACGTTTCACCGTTTACGTTTACGTCCCACTACGGAACAGGTGGTGAGCCTATTGCCATGCATCGGAATGATATTATTAATTTGAATATTATTAGTTCGATTATATTACTGTTTATTAAATTAGGGCCTCAAGTGTACCCAGTCTCTTTGCTACACTAGTTCATGTCAAGGTCTCGACAGATCGTCCATAAGTGAACACCGATTAGTGACATTACCGCTGATTATGTAATAACATTCCTTATAGGTTGTTGACCTCTGTACATGTTATTTTTGAACTGGTTTATAATAATTTGTTTAATTCAAATCGTGCTTACAAAATGGAACAACGTTCTACAGATATAGCACTTCAGTTACTGCCCATCGAGAGGTTATGGGTTCTAACCCCGGGTCGAGTACTACTGGGTTATTCAAAATAGATGTTCTAGTGGTGGCTCGGAGTCTGGATAAGTGTCCAGTGTCCAGTGTGTACCAGTGTGACTCAGCACTTGCTGCATAGAAGGACATAAACGTAACTGATGGCACGTGTTAATTTTCTACACCCCTCAGCCTACCTCTTCGGGTTTACAGGCGTGATGATGTTACATGTAAGCATATGAGCATTACTATAGAAAATATATTGTAACGTAATATAATATGCCTTGGTATGATATATGTATATGTATTATAATTCTGTATTACATTACATTAGCCTGTCTAAATGCTAACCATAGACCGTAGACCATTGCCGGCCTGAGAGGTTTATGCAATTAATTTCCACGCGCGACATCTGGACTGGCGATCTTGAGCATAGCTTCTCACGTCGCCTACCCTCTTAGTCACCACTTATGACACCCTGGTATTGTGACCCGAGTGGAGGAATGTATCCTTTTTCCGCTCTGACACGGATTATATCAGTGGATAATGTATTTATAGCTTATATGTTGCTTTATGATAACTCTTCTTATGATTCTTAACGTTATTGTTTAATGTCACAATATATGTATTACAGTTCTGTGTGTTTAAATTGCGGAATATTATAAGCCAATATTTATAAATAAATAGTGAATATTTAAATACTTCTCTTTAAAATATTATAATCAATAAAAGAATTTCAAATTAGGAGTTTGTTACCTATAAATTACAATAATTCATTCATGACGGTATTATCGTTGGCAAGAAATATTGTGACCATAAAAATCATGACAAATTTATATTGCATTATGTGTTTTGCGTCCATATTGTATAAAATTATCATATTGAAATATTATAAAAATATTCAAATTATTACCAATACATTACAAAAATATGTAAATACATGCTGAACATATTTATATTTGAATGCGCCAAAGTTATATCGGAACACGAAAGTCAGAAACTATAAAATATGAATTATGTAGGTATTTAAACAACGTCAAACTTCGTTGACGAGCGAAAAAATATATTTTTCTACAACCGCCCGCCTGAGGCTTGCAATACTCCGAAAGTTAAGGTCGTGTATGAACCTGAGTTCGCAGTGTTCTTGTAATATACGAGTTACAAGAATTTAACCTAATGCTTTTAGTATATGTAAGTACATTATGGCAAATAACCAAATAACTAATACCATGCTTTTGGTTCATACAAAATCACGACTTTTCTCCGAAGGGGCAGGTAGAGAAGTACAATCTCCGCGTATGTTATTGGTATTTATGTATATGTACTCGTTTATGTTAGTCCATTACCATGAGATAGATTTCAGCCTCCTCCCCGACGAATAATTCCCATAATCCCCACGCTGGGAATGTGTGTTGAGAGCGCTTCTCGCATCGCCTACGCTGCTGCTCAGAGGCAGTCAGGGCATTCATTTAGCTAGGCTTAAGCCAATGCTGGATTTACTCGTCCTGTATCCCGGCACAAGGTTGAGGAATGTATTCTAATTCTAACCTTACACGGATATCGTGAAGAAGGTATATTCAATTAATATTAACAATAATATGCTCACCACCCGTTTCGCTGTGAGGCATAAAGGTAACAAATAAAACGTGGAAGCATACCACATATATCATTCCACCTCTTCGAGGATTACAGGTGCGATCTCACGTTAACGATACTAAATTCATATTGTAATGCTTAATTGATTGCAGCCAGATACAATAAGCCAAAAATAAATCTACTGTGCAAAAAAGAATAAATCTAAACGCAGATACAATACAGAGACCAACCCGGATGTATTCAAGTGGCCGGCTAGAAACGGCATACTCGTTTGGGTACTAATAAGACCTAAGCGCGCCGCAGCCAGCCGCAGGCCCGACCACACTTTGACCTGTGGCGTACGCACACAACCGACGCGTACACGAGAACGGACGCACACACGTGGCGGCGCCGGCTCACGTTCACATCTCATTGTATCCATAATGCCGTTACCACACTGCACCTCGAATAGAATTTTGTGTTTTTCAAATATTTCTATACTAACGGTATTTGTCACTCCCCACTGTTCGAAACACTTCAGGTCGTATAATTAAAAATATCTTGCATAATATTCCCCTGTGGTTTCATCATGAACATGGATTGAAAGAAAATCTGTTATATGTATATACAAGACATTCCTGAGTTCTGATGTCTCCTGCGACAAATGAAGAAATGGACATATCGAAGCAATAAGACGAATAAGACTTGGTCACATTTTCAAACAATCTTTTACAGTAATTATAAGACGTTCTAAAAGAGAAATATATATGTTTCTCTACTTCAAAGGGTCTTACACAAACGTTTATAGGAAACGTTCAGTTCGATTTGAACTTACTATAAGAAATTCATATATCAACTATGCAAATATGAATTAAAATCAGTGTTTATAAAAGTATATTTTAAAGATAAATCACACTATTTAAACATTAAAGCAACATGTGATCCTATCTTTATAAACGTGGGTTTTCATACATTGAGCGATACGAAACTGGATCCAATGTCAAGTATGTGAATTCAGAAATATACATACATGTGTGGATTAAATAAGTTATTATTGTAGAATATATTATAATTAATAATAACTTGTTAAACTTAAAGAGAATCCAAAAATACCTGCTATAAAATTGGTTACTGTAATGAACCACATTCCACTGAGTCACGGGTATTCTCTCAGAATGAGAATGTTCATAGCCACAGTCTGCCACGCTGGCCAAGTGGAGACCATAACCTATATCACACGCGTAGTAGAGGGGACTACATGACCCCTCTACTGGGATCATTCCTCAAGATTAGCAAGACCTGAAGGGTGGTCATTGCATTGCCAGATTTAAGCAAATTCATTTATATTTCATACTAACATATGTGCTAAGTTGATTATATTACTGACAATATCGTTTCTGCAATTCTATTACTACGTAACATGACTGCTGTAATTATTGAAGAGTTAGGCAGAGACGTGTTGTTTATGGAATAGATGAGTATATTGCCATACACCGGGCACGTACCCAACTTCCGAGTCGCTGCTAGAATTTCTAAGATGGAAAAATTTAATAGTGCCCGACCCGGAATTTGAACCAAGGACCTCCCGATCTCCAGTCGCACTTGCAACCAACACGACCAACGAGGCAGTCAATACTATTAACTATTAATTCTATAGTCTTAGTAACAACTAAAATTACTGACACTAGAAGTCCCCTTACTACAGTCTTAGGCCGCTCGCACATTGGACACGAATTCGTATC
>DWEI01002710.1:0-13864 GCA_018245875.1 Mysoria ambigua | reverse complement strand
GATTAAGCTGTATTAGTGCGTCTATTGCTTCACAGAGAAAAGAAAAAAATCAAATACCTAGACGAAAAATATGAGCAGGCGAGCTAGGGGTGAGAGCCGAGGGGCGCAACGCGGATTCCAGCTCGGCATATCCTACTTATTTATACTCGATATGTTGGATAATTCACAGAATATTTTTATAAATTGTAGCCTATACGTTATTCTGATGTATAAGCTATATTATTGTAAAATTTCATTAAAATCCATTTAGTAGTTTTTAAGTGAAAGAGTAACAAACATCCATCTATACTTACAAACTTTCGCATTCATATTATTAATAGGATATTATCAAGTATCGACCATATAGTTTCGAATAATGCTAAAGTTAAAAATAATATCAGCAAAGTATATGGTATAGAAATAAAATATTACGTACTAACCGCCTTAAGTTCGCAATAACTTTATTCTGGCTACAGTGAGTGCAGGTTTAGACACAATTTCTGAGAGGATTACTGTAGTTATTTGGTAAAGACTGTTGTACAAATTGAACTGGGAGACAACGCTGCAGATGTTGAACTGTTGGCTTTGTGACATTGTAGAGTCGAGTTCTTTATATTTTGCCATTTTTGCCTTCCGTAATCTTTTGTAACTGTGTACCGTGGTATTTTATAACAGTGTAACTACGTTTATTTCTCAAGACGCACTGTGGCTCGTAAATGTTTCCTTCATCGTTCTAAATGAGTTGTAACATAGATACATATCCTTGAGGATAGCTCTAGGAATTAGAATGAATAGAAATAAATTCAGTTAATTTAGTTAATATAAGAAGTTTAATAAGGCATTTAGTTTTAATTTGTAACCTGACTGCAGGACTATCCATTACGGTATGATGTACTTTACTGGGTACATATGTTACACTGATAACATACAAGTAGAAATGTCTAGACATGCGAAAATTACCAGTTTTTCGAAACGACGAGACGACGAGAAGACGAGCAATGTATGTCGACGTGATGGTCACTTGGTGGTTGACGTCGGTTAACCAATACAGTGCGTCACCGTGTCGTGACACCGACGAGCAACTAGAACCCTCTGAGGTTCGACTCGGACAGCACCACCGCCACACCTATTTCTGTCTTATAACAGCAGCGTTAAGTGCTGCTGTGTTCCGGTTTGAAGGGTGTGAGGTAAGGAAGACATACTTTTTCGAGGCATTCCAGCTTAGTTCTCAGGGATAGAGGCGCATCTGTGTTCGACTTATCTGGGGTTGATCACAGATGTCCATGGGCGGCAGTAACCACTTACCATCAGGTCGACTGCATGCCCATCCTCTACTTCCTTACTATAAAAAAACAACCAATCACTATCAACCGTTACTTCTGCTACCTTGTTTTCTCAATTCTCTCTTCGCCTTCGCTATTTTTGCAACTGATCTAGCTGTTCCCTTGCATTGTATTGAAATATTTCTAAATCACGCATCACTTTCAGTTTCGAGTCCATATTAAAATTATTAATAATAGTTATTTTTATTTAAAATTAAACCAGACTTCCCTGACTGTAAAAAAATCATATGTAGCTAATGTGACAACGAATATAATGATGTATAGGTAACATTATAATATTTGCAGGTATACATAGTGTGGTCTGCCAAAATCTCATGACGTGGTCGCCCAGTTATATCGACTCCCCGATACAGGAAACCACCAACCACTTAACCGCCGAGCTTCACGGTGTGGCGATACGGAGCGACTGATTTACACTGAGTATAATATAATTGTGTAGATAGAACTGAACTAGCATAGTGTGTTACACTTGCGGTTATAACAATATTTTTAAGTTTTCGTATGATTGTAAAAAGGATATAAAAATACCGCATCGATGTTGCGTATTTTTTTTATGTTTCATAAGGATTTAACGATTTCTGTAATATTTAAAGATGTAAAGATTTAAATTTTAAAACTTTTAACTCTCTGGTTGCTCATGTTTCATGTAAGTGCGACTCTCGATAGGATGGTCCTGGGTTCAAATTCCGTATGAGGCATTTCTAGATTTTTCTAATTTAAAATTTCTAGCAGTAGTTCGAAGTCTGGCAATGAGTCCGATGTATGGCAATAGACTCAATGTTCCATACTGGGCTGTAAACGTAACTAGTGAACTTACACTACATTCACAATATATTTATGATAACCTAATGTTTATTCACGAAAATGTCAGTAAATTTAAGAAGAATAGTGATCTCCATCAACGAAATTTAAGAAATAAATACAAACTTGCAGTGCCCACTATTAGGCTCGATAAAGTGTCTAACTCGCTTGTAGGTCAAAGTGTACGCTTTTATAACAAACTACCAAACGACGCGCTAAATATGTCAATTTGTAAATTCAAAAAATACATTAAGTTTAGATTATGTAGAAAAGCCTATTACTCGATTGCAGATTATATGCAAGACATAGACGTTTGGAAATGAGTTGCTGTAATTTGATGGCTTAAATGTTAATTGTTAAGCAATCACATAAAAAAGACAACCCTACTGAGTTTCTTGTTAGTTCTTTTCAGTTGTGGGCGCGGTCCGAACTAACGTAAACTTATCTATAATGACGTTTATATGTGATTGCAAATCCTATATAAATAAATAAGTTTTGACTTTGACTTTGACTTTGGGACCTTCTGATCGTCAGTCACACTTGCAACTAACATAACCAACGAAGTAGACAAGTGATTGGTTAGATTTAAGAAATTGCACACGTATATCGCAACAATCTATTTTATTTTATTATCTATGGTTCACTAGCACATAATCATTGTTGTCCAAACAAGTGATCAAGGAACGTGTGCGAGGCTGTCATATTGACACTGATATTTAATGTTTTTTTTCCGTTTTTTTTACGTGAATGACATATTATGGGATGTTTTCATTAATAAATTGTTATCAACCGTTTATTATTCAGACAGTCATGCTTATAAGATAATTTGCTTAGTTTGACATGTTCGCTACTTGTCGTTCATGAGGCGTTCGTTTCATTTGTTTGCCGCGCTCCTGCAAGATCCAAGACCAGGAATGTCTAATAGGAATTTAATAAGTGATTTTAAGGAATGGAAGTTTCATCATCCTCCAAACTATGCTCAACAGCCAATCGATCGCAACCCAAATTATAATCAGCCGGTGGCTGTGAAGAATGCCGTTTTTTCAGAGGTCATTTTAATATCACTTATCATTGTTTTGCTTTATCATTCTTGGCGGGAGTGCGCTGATTTAAATCCTGTTTTGAATTCTTAATCATATGTAAAAAACGGAAATATTTTATTCAGTTGCGCTGCAAAATTAAACACAAAAAATCATACTGAAATCAATTTCGTGAGAGATTTGCAAAGTACTGTAACTACTATAAACCTGTCTTAGAACATATCACAGAAACAACTTTTAAACTTTGTATATATGTATGTATATTTGTAAATGTCGAAGCCTAGTGCCTCAGCAACTAAGATTACTAATTACGGGACCAAGAGGGGTTGAACACCCTCTGTTCCACTACTTGAAAGTAGGCTGGCAAAATTGTTATTAATATTTGAAATAAAAATTAACCCAAAATTGGTTAATATGTCAACCTTTCATAGCCTCAATTTACAGGTGCCAACTGAACCTATTACTGGCAAGTTGAGACTGGTCTGCGCGTCTGATGAGGCAATGATGGACATATTGGATTTGGACCCCAAAGTAGCAGAATCTGAGGAGTTTATACATTTTATAGCTGGTGCATATTTGCCGGAGGGAGGTTTGAGTGTTTCTCACAGGTAACATTGTTTTTTCGAATTGACTATTGCTACACACTGTTTGGCCACAGGCTGGTGAATGTATACAAAAAAAGGATTGTTAGTTAAATGCTCTCATTCGGTTTGTACATGTGAACTGAAATATTTTATTCATAATATGTTAAGGTACATTTCCACATGTACAGCCGTTGTTAAAAATATAAATGTCAAATTAAATTGTACCAGCCATTAGAAAGCTTACCAAAATTTTCACCGCAACATATTCTTCATTTTTACATGCCACAGTAATATTATTGGATCAAAATAGTTTTTCTTTTTAGTTTTATGCAAGGCCTGCATATAGTCCGTACTCCTCTATGCCTACAGATACGGCGGCTACCAGTTTGGATATTGGGCCGACCAGCTTGGTGACGGCAGGGCGCACATTTTGGGGGAGTACATAAACAAGTATGTTGTACCATTATTTTATTTAAATATTAACACAACATCACACTTCTAGTCGTCAAAGAGGTAGGCAGTGATCTTTAGTACACTCCCACATTTCACCAGTTAAGTTTATGTCCAATCATAGAAGAGGTAGTGAGCTTATTGCCATACCCTGGGCACAACTCAGACTCAGACTCATAGTAATTACTAGGAAATTTTTGTTGGTAAAAACTAGCAATATCAAACTAGGGGAGCAACCCAGGACCTCTCGTTCTGCAGTTACTTTTGGACCCATTGTACCAACAGACAGTTGGACATTAACAAAAATATTAACATTGTTAAATTGTGATAGGTGATAACTGGCTGGATGTATTAGAGAAGAGAAAAGTGAAAAAAAAGAAGACTTTGAAAAAAAAAATTGATAAAGATCTGCATTCAAATTAGAAACTGTAATATACGGCAAAAATAATTTTATTGTCAGCAAGGGTGAATCTTGGCAGCCTCAGTTGAAAGGGTCAGGGGAGACCCCATATTCGCGGTTTGGCGACGGTAGAGCGGTGCTGCGGTCTTCAATCCGCGAGATGATAGCGTCTGAGGCCTGCCACCACCTAGGGATACCCACGACGAGGGCGGCTGCTTTGGTAGGTAAGATATTTTTATTTAAGTATTGGGTTTTGGAAAGGTTTATGCATAGATTTTGAACTTAATTCTGACAGAAATCTATGTCTAAAGGAATGATAAAAGGTTTTATGAGTATATATAAGATGTGGTCTTAATAGTGGATTTAGTTTTGACGGGATCCAGTCGCAATGAAATAAATAATGGTCACAATCAGTCCAGTCTCAGAAGACCTGTATCCAACTGTAGGCTTATATAAAGTTTGATGACAATGTTTTGCCTTCTATAGAGCTCAATAACCTTTTTACTCAATTCAGTATTGGTGATATTTGGTGGAATATTTTCGTGGTTATTAAAAGTTTATGTCAGTCTTTTGGCTGACTGGAAACTGTTGTTAGATATTGTCTGATACCATTTGACGGAAATGGTCAATCGTTTTTTTTTATTGTAAAAATGGTCAGACAGATTCTTTTTTCTTCTTCTGCAAATGCCTGTGCTGCTAGGGAAGTTTGGCCATCAGCTCTCGGAATCACACGTGTATGGTACATACCCAAGACTGGAGGGGATTAGTTCCAAGTTGAGGCGGTGCCAATTGCTTGCTTTGAAGGTTTTTTAAAATAACCTATTGTTTGCGACCAGCCAGCGACGACCCAACGGTGTGGCGCGACAAGAACTACAGCGGCTGCGCCCGCCAGGAGCGCGCGGCCGTGGTGCTGCGCCTCGCGCCCGCCTGGTACAGGATAGGCTCGCTAGAGATACTGTACAAGAGGGGGGAGACGGACCTTATGAAGACACTCGTCGATTTTATCATTCAAGTGAGTGCTTTATCGTTGAAATTACAATAAGACCGCAGTGAGAACTACTTTTGGTAGTTAATTTGATGATTATATACATATATTCTGCTGACATCGACCCTTCACAGTAAGATCGTATAGGCTTTGTCTTGGCAGGAGAGTTCGATGACGTCAATGACGCGTATGCGTGCACTAATATCATAAGAGAACTTCTAAAATTATCTAGAATATTGCATTTTTAAATAGTAGAAAGCTTATGAATAAAACCCTCAGTTTATGTCCAAAACACAGCTGTTTCACGAATTTTTCGTTAAGCGGTAGACCTTGGATTTTTGATTGTTCATAATTATTGTTGTTCATCTTGTCCAGCACCACTTTCCCGACATCGACCCGACCGCCGCGGACAAGTACGTGCAGTGGTACGCCGAGGTGGCGCGCAGGAATCTGGACATGGTGGCGACCTGGCAAGGTACGGGAACAGATGCGCTTGACGATCAGCAGCACGTAAGAACCACTTACATCCCCCCCCGCTCGTCCGCGCAGGGTTCGGCTTCACGCACGGCGTGCTGAACACGGACAACGTGTCGCTGCTGGGGCTCACCGTGGACTACGGCCCGTTCGGCTTCCTCGACCACTACTACGAGCACTACGTGGCCAACGGCTCGGACGACGGCGGCCGCTACGCCTTCAACAGGCAGCCGGACGTGAGGCCCGTCGGGGTTCAGGCGAAACTGGTTTCTCCGCAGCCCGTGTCCAGCACTGGAGCGATGGGCTCACGACGGTGATGGTGTGATTGCTTGGCAGCTGGACTCGAATTATATGTTGCAGGTGATCCTTTGGAATCTGGACAAGTTCGCCGAGGCCATTTCGCCGATACTGGCCGAGGATCAGAAGAAGGCAGTAGGCGAAGTCCGAGCGACCCTGGAGCCGTATGTCAAGGAGAAGATATTGTGAGTTTTGTGTCGAGGTCGACTTGATTGAGGCAGGCAGTAGGTATTGTATCATGTTTGAAATTCCTCGGCTGTCGTATCTCTAGATGCATGGTTGGAACTTCATATGCTCTTTGAGGTATATTGGTATTGTATCATTTCCTAGTTAAAATTTCCAGTGGTAACTCGGAGTGTGGACATGTGTCTGATGCCTGGCAATAGGCTCACCGCCTATTCCATGGCGGGCGTGTACTGCGCTCCGGTGATTGGTGTGATGTTGTGTTTGTGACGTTGGCAGGAAGACGTACCTCCTGAAGCTGGGCTTGGACGAGGTCAAGGACGACGACGCGGCGCTCGTGCGCGAGCTGCTGCAGCTGATGCAGCACACGGCCGCGGACTTCACGGCCACGTTCCACCAGCTGGCCGAGGTGCGACACCGACGTCACTGTCGTCCACTCCTCTTCCGTCTTCTTGTCCCTCTGCTGGACACTGGACTATTCTCCAGTTATTCACATTGAAGTATCGTGACGGAGTATGCTTCACGCCCTCCTCATGTTCAGGTTAGAGGGGGGATCCATTTATAAGCGGGGGATACAATTTAAATGTTCATTGATATAAAAGTGCAGTATTAATGTCTCGCGTGAGAACACGCTGTTCACTCGACGTGGCCGCGTGCGCAGGTGGCCGCCGAGGAGCTGGCCGAGGGCGCGGCGCCGAGCCAGTGGGCGCTGCGCGCGCTGTGCGCGGCGCCGCGCTGGCCCGCGTGGGCGCGCCGCTACCGCGACAGGCTGCGGGAGGAGGGCGGTGAGTTGCACGAGCACTATACGTGTAGGACGTCACTAACACGCTTTTAGTATCTATATATGTATGTATCTATATATGTATGTATGTAACGGAATCTTGCAAGACAAATTTCACCCAATCCCAATCCCAATCCCAATCATCCCAATGCCCGATTGAGCTGAAATTTTGGCATGTATCTTAATTAGGCTTGACAATGTAATTATATAAATTTAGTTTTACTGTAAATCCAATATGGCTGCCGTAACAAAATGGCGGCGTACATAATTCAAACCAATTCATCCAATATGGGAATCAAATGAAAGGGCTTAACTTGTAGAATACAACACATTATAAAAAAACTCAAATCCAAGATGCCCGCCAGTTCAACATTTTTTGGCATATAATAATATTTTTTGTTACCTGTGGTAACGTTTCGCTTTTATCTTCATTGGGATATTTGACACATGTTAAAGTCAAAAAGATCTCTTTCGTGTCGTAAAACGTGAATGATATAGTGTCCTATTGCTTCCGTGTGTCGGCAGTGTCGGAGGCGGCGCGCAGGGCCCGCGCGGCGCGCGCCAACCCCGCGCTAGTGCCGCGCAACTGGATGCTGCAGGAGGCCGTGGCGGCCGCCGAGCGCAACGACTTCGCCGAGGTGACCGTCGCCGGCTGGCTGCGTCTGGGGGCGCGGCCAGGAGTGCCCTAGGCGCGGCCACCCTCGTCCGCAGGAGCGACGCGCCCGTGGCCAGCTTAGTGTGGGACGGACACTTCTGGTACCTGGCGTCCTAGTGGCTGATGCGTGTCTACAGTTTCATTGCTACCATCATCAGCCTGTTCCCGCCCACTGCTGGACATAGGCCTCTCCAACAGCACGCCACTGAGCTCGACCTGCAGCTCCTCGATCCGACCTGTGTGACGGCGCAGGCGCGGCAGCTGCTGCGCGCGTGCGCGGCGCCGTACGCGGCGGGCGCGGAGGCGGCGCGGCGCGGCTACCTGGCGCCGCCGCCCAGCTGGGCCTACGGACTCAAGCTGAGCTGTTCCAGCTGAACGTCCACGGTGCACATGTATATATATAGTGTATATATTTACAATTATTTTTTTTCGAAACTACTCCACTTTTGGTGAAGTCATGGTTACATCGGCCAGTTTATGCCCACTGTTGGACATTGTTGTCCACTGTGGGAATATTACCCACGAGCCCCACCCTGCGCATGCTGGTTAGGATGAGTAGGTTGCGATGGCATGCATGTTGATAAACTTAAAAATAAGAAAAAATGATTCATATAAAGGATATGTTATTAAATAAATATATATTCAGTCAACACCTCGCGGTAACATCGTCACTGTGAGGTGACTAGTTCACTTGTGCGGGTTACCATGTCTTTATTTCTATTTTGAAGATATATTTTTTATCAACTTGTATAGTTTAAGTTCCATCAACACTTATGAAGTAAGGAGGATATTGCTGCAGGTATACGTACAAAAATAAAAAAAATGTTTATAATTACGTTAATATCCTGTTTGTTTTTGATAGATTTTTATATATTGTTGTACTTGTATTGGATGTGGTTTGGATGTTATTACAAAATAAAAATACGCGTAGCAAATTAAATCTTTTGTTATTATTACCTACATATTACTTATACAATGCAAGATTTACACTTAATATTATTAAATTGCTTCCATTGTGCCAGGTACAAATCACACTAAAGAATAATATACATATTGTCTATGGTCAACATTACTGCCCTCTTATTCTATTTGTACATTGTTTATGACTATCACCAAATCCTTAATTATTCCGTTCTCGGTTGGATCTCCTCTCAGAATGGGTAGAAATAAAACACCCCTGACGTCATGTTCAACACGTCCGGGGCTCGAGTCCCGCGCTCGGTGGGGACGGCTTCCCATCAACTCGACAGTGGTAACTTTGTACATACATACATTTCAAAAACAGGGTGTTATATCTAAACAACATGAAGAAGTGTATGTTTAATGATGCTTAAATAACATTTAACTGGTCGGTGTTGTTGCTGAGTACTCCAGACATCCAGGAGTGGAGCGCGTACAGCGCGAGTCCCAGCAGCGCGTACTTGACGAGCTGGTCCACCGCCCACATGCTGCGGGGCCGAGATGAGAAGTCAAGTACTCATTTCAACTCAGGTTAAATATATTGCTATATTACAAAATAGTCTTCGCAGTAAAAAGTTTACACATTCAAACTAAGTAGATAGTTTACACATTCAAACTAAGTAGATAGTTTACACATTCAAACTAAGTAGATAGTTTACACATTCAAACTAAGTGGATAGTTTACACATTCAAACTAAGTGGATAGTTTACACATTCAAACTAAGTAGATAGTTTACACATTCAAACTAAGTGGATAGTTTACACATTCAAACTAAGTGGATAGTTTACACATTCAAACTAAGTAGATAGTTTACACATTCAAACTAAGTAGAGGCTGGGCCAGGGACGTGGCAAGATGTCTCACATGTTCATGTGGCGGCGGGCGGCGGGCAGCGAGTCGTCGCCCTCGTGCAGGATGTAGCGCCGCGCCGCGCGCACGCAGTGCTCGAAGTACGCGGGGATGCTCACCCCTGCGGCGCCAGGGGTTCAAGTATTAGGTCGTTAAGCTTTAGAAAAACATTGGAATCAAAATATTTTATCCCCATTTCTTTATTTTGTCCCATATTTTTTGCTCATGCCTATGGTCACAGTAAAGTAGAACTCGAAGTAATTTAAAATTGTGGGCTTTAAGTCATTTCTGGGCTGAACGGTGTCACAACATACATCGTTCCATGTTCATCTGCCACGCACTTCACTAACGAGAAACACAGACAAGAAAATTCTGACATCATCATATAATATTCCGCTCCTAGACAGAAACCTTCCATCAACTTGGACTCTTATCGTTCCGCTATTAGACGGCAGTGGGCTACGGTCAAAACCTTGCCCAGTGTTACACCATGATGCCCTCCCCCTGGCCTCCGCGCCCCTAGATCTAGCCGAGGTATATGCAACGCAGTGCGCACCCGAGGCGTCCACCTTGTAGTCGTGGCGCTCGCGCGCGTTGAGCCGCGCGCGCACGCGCTGCCCGCGCTCCGAGATGAAGTCCCACTGGTGGGTGGTGTAGTACTCCAGCACGTCGAAGCCCTTGCTGATCCGCTTCTGGACGCGGATGAGGCTGCAACATCGACGTATCCAGTGGGAGAACTTAAAAAGTTTTTAACTGGCATCAATGAGACTGATAAAGAATTTAATGAAAATAGCGCCATCTATTAAGACGTTACAAAAGATGTAAGTCCTGGCATTGTAGAAACTGATCATAACTATAATGGAAACAGCGCTATCTATTGTGGCATTACAAAATATATGTCTTCGACAAATTATTACGACTTTTTTAATGATTAACGAACTTTGGCTGTCGTTCCGTAAATTACAACAAATTGATACAGTATACTGTATAAAGTAGGGGACTAATGCAAATGATATTTAATCAAATCAAGCGTCTACAAGAACTTGTAGAACGTTATATCATACAACGTTATAGTTTCTTGGTATGGCATACTAAAATGAGGGAGGTGGATTCCTTTTAAAAGGCGGTCTTCGATGTTTATCTTACACGGGCTCAAAGCGTAATATGAAGAGCAGCATGTCGACCAGGATGGCGGGGATCCAGTGGAACAGGATGGCGCAGATGTTGTGCATCAGGCGAGAGTGCTTCATGGAGCCGCCAGGGTACCTGCGTCACGCCCCAATATTCGTTATTAGATTATTTATCATGTGCTATTATTTATCATGTGTTATTAGAGTGTTATTAGATTGTTTATCATGTTGAGCAATTCTTTTACACATTCGCGGAGTCCTGAAGAACTCGGAGTCTGGCGAACGTTTTCGCTGCATTTGGTACTCATTTTTTCTCTGCAACTAGACAAAATTGACAAGGATGTCCAATCTTGTGCTGGTTCCTCGACGATATCTGCAATCGTACACGAATCAGCGTCCGCCACGATGCACGCACGACTGCAGGAGGAAGACTGTCGGTCCTGGACTGCTCATTGGTCGACTGCCTACCTCTGCGACTGCCTATCTCTGCGAGGATTACTGGCGTCAAGTTAGGTTAAAGTTGGTCAGTTGTGTCGGCTACCAAGAGTTGTTGAGGATAGGATAGGTGGAGATGCAGCGAAGGTGCAGTACCACACGACCCCGTTGAGCGGCACGCGGTGCAGGATCACCTCCCGCCCGGTCTCGATCAGCTCCGTCCACGTGACCTTCACCTCGGCGGAGCTCGTGAAGTTGTATATCATGTAGTCTCTGTCTCTGGAATCATACAAACCCCTTGCATCTCTGCATTCGGGC
Organism: Mysoria ambigua; assembly: GCA_018245875.1. Classification (NCBI taxonomy): domain Eukaryota; kingdom Metazoa; phylum Arthropoda; class Insecta; order Lepidoptera; family Hesperiidae; genus Mysoria; species Mysoria ambigua. The sequence continues at coordinate 2,199 of DWEI01002710.1, read as the reverse complement.
AGCCTCGCCCCGGGTCGGGCTAACACTAAGTATGACAGATGAGTGAATGACGGAACAGATACGTCTTGGGCAAACGTGATGAAGGACAACAAAAATGATCTTGTTTAAAAGATCAGATGCTGATTAATACAGTATTCATAAGTCTTCGAAGGTCTTTAAATGTAATGACCTTCTGCGTGACCCGTGAAGGACTTGGCTTTGTTATATAACAGTAAGAATAGAGATAGCCAGGCTTGTACCAGAGCTAGGCCGTTGCTAGATTACCAGCCACCGTCCCTGCCGCCTGGAGCGTCAGGGAGGAGGCAGGACGCTCTGCTAAACCAGAATCAGTCGCAGCGGCGCTCACCCGTTCTTGATGTAGTTCCACACGACCACCATGATGCCGTTGATGAACACGTCCACGGGCAGGTAGTCCGCGTAGCTGTTGCTGCGGCAGTACATGGAGCGGAGCACGCCCTTGCCGGCGCCTGCGGCCGCCGGTGTAACAAACATACAGCTTCAGCCCACTCATGGGGGTGGGGGGCAGAGAGTACGGTGTGCTAAATGGCTATCCTCACAGACCTGCCGCACTTCCTCTACATTCATCGCTGTCTGGATACATGCACACCGGTTTCGGGAACTGCTGACTCCCCCATCAGATAATACATGGCCTATATTTGTTTTACTGGAAATTTGTACTGGACCTTTTTTCCTCTCGACCCTTGATATCGTTCTACTGTTGGAACATGGGCGTACACACGCCTTGGAGAAGACTTTTTTTAACTCTAACGTGTTAAGATTTTGTCCTGATGTTTGTCCTTCACCGTTAAGCGAGTGACATTTAATCTTAAAACACACCTTGTTTAAAGAAGTGCGCGCTAGATCTGAACCCGGAATGGCTACAATTTTAAAGGGAACCCAATACACACGACCGCCCAGGCCAGGTGTGCGCTGAACTCACCGATGAGCAGTCCCGTGGGCCCGTTGATGTTGTCCGTCCAGCCGGGCAACGGCTCTCGCCAGATCGGGATCACTAGCCGGTGGAATATCAACATTATCTTCTATTTTCCACTCATACGCCTGTTTCTCACAGCAGGGCAGCTAAAAGACTGTACCACACTCTCATGTTTTATAACCTATACTAGGAAAAATCCTGTACCAGCTACTATAGGAATTACAAGTTAAACTCAAATTGACCGACCCGGGGTTCGAGCCCAGGACCTCTCAGTTGTCAGTCACGCTTGTGTCCACTCGTTCAACTAAGCAATTTTGATAGAATATTGGAATGGAGAATGATTAACACTAATAATCAAAGTTATTAGATCTGTTATGCAATTCCTACCGTTGAAAGGACCGAATCGTATCCAACCATATCTGCACCGTATCCAACCGTAAATGTGCCGTATCCAGATGTAAACTTACCGTATCCAACAGCAAGAAGGTTTTAAGTTAAATTTTAGGATGATTTTTAATTTTAGTTAATACTATCTGGGACATGGAATAAATTATTATTATTAAGTACTAAAACTAAAAGAATGTATGTTATTACCAATAGACGGCCTAAGGATCATGACAGGGATGTCTTTCATCGCCTCCACAGCCAGGGCTTCGCCCAACGCTTTTGTGAACGCATAGGAGTTCGGCAGTTTGTCCAATAACCTGTTTATATGCAAAATAATATAAAATAATAGTATATAAATGACATTCAGTTATTTTAGGAATAGCAATAATAATTATGGTTTTAAAGGTTTTTGCTAGAACATAACGAAATATAAGCTAATATAATTCGGTTTATGATAAAATTCAAATTTTGCTTTTGTTTTATTTCAATAAATTTTCAATAGTAGCACAATAGGGAACATTAGCAATTTTTCTAGCGACACGATACGAGGCGCACTTGGGAGCGATGCGCTCGGCGGCCGCGTCGTCCAGCCGCTCGAGCGCGGCCAGCACGGCGCGCGGGGCCGCGGGCGGCGCGTACGGCCGCTCCTCCAGCAGCTTCTCGTGCAGGTGGCAGTACGCGGTCGAGATGTGCACGAAGAGCTGCCGATAGACGATTCAATATGGAAAAACGGACAATGTTTAAACAATGAAATATGTAAAAACAAAAGGTGGTCTATTAAGCAAAGTTTTATTTTAACATAATTTGACTCCTTTTCACTATTTAGTTTGTTGTTGAGGTTTGCAGGCGGACAGTTCAATAAAATAAGTTGCCGACGG
>DWEI01002709.1:0-13866 GCA_018245875.1 Mysoria ambigua | reverse complement strand
GGTCTTCTACTGCCTGATTTCTGGAATCTCATTTGTAAAATTTTCTATTACAAAACGAATCTAATATTACGCCCGTGATCTCCGAACAGGTGGACAGAGGTGTAGGTCACGCCCCACTGCGGAATAGATGGTGAGTACACCGGGCACATGTCCAGACTGTTATTACAGAACGACAACGACTAACGAGGCAGTCAAGGTTTGTCGTCGAGAAAGATTAGTAAGGTGTATCATAATTTAACATGTAATTTTCAACGTCAGTAATATGGTTACAATGTGTTATCCCACCGCTGTGTTTACTGTCATTGCGCCAGTTAGCGCGACCCGACGTTTGTTCCACCGTGAACGAGAAATGTAAATATATATTTTGTTCGCATTTTAATTCTTCTGCCTCTAATTAGGTCGTTGCTCTTGGTTACGTATAAAGTAAATAATATTAATTTTAATAGAATCTTTTGTTCTCATTTTTCATAAATCATACAACAATGTGAGGCGTTAATTATTATAAAATTATTCGTGATTTTTGCCGTTGAAAAGATGCGTTGATAGATTCTTGGCTTTATTTGTCTCGGTTCTTGAAATTATTGGGTCTTATTGGTTCCGATGCTTATTCGTATTGACCTGATTGCAATTGCACGACACTGTCCAAGTCGGTTTCACAAATTGCGCTGAATCTATAGATATTAGCGATAGGAGCTAAGCATTAGTTAATGCTACATCAACCTTTAATCAACCAGCCTATCTCCAAGCCCCGCCCACCGTCAACTAGCTGCGCCCCCATCTCCGTCTATAATAGCCGTTCTGCGAGGTCCGATTTGCATAGCCGCTTTTGCCTCACCACCAATACTTCCTGCATTTTCGACTGGAATTTTTGCAGTGGAGTAACACGAAATATTCGAACAAAAAAATTACTTCGTTCATGTCGGAAACTGAATGTTACCGATCGCTTCTTAGACGATGCTACAAATTTTCATGAGTTTTATGTTCATTCGCAATGAGGCGGTTTATATGTAAACAAAAAAGACCTTATCGTAAGAACAAATCGGCTTACTTTTGCGAATATTACAAAATCTGTACTGAGAGGGAGGCTAAATGTTCTCCGTACAGTCGTAAGAGTTGCGAGGTGAAATATCTTTTCAGGCGGCGGTGTAAGCTAAAATTTCACTCGGACACCTCAGTATGAAGTCTGGTTAGAAAGGGGTTTTGTAACAACTTTGAAAGTACACGAGCTCTGGTGCAGTGGAAATAGAACTCTATTGCGTAGGTAGTAAAACATGTTTCGAGTGTGCCCCGTTCTCAACAAAGGCAAACTGGGCCAGTCATGCTCCAAATGGTTTATGTGGACTTTCTTATTTGATAAAAACCGCGGTACGGATTAAATTTTGACGTCGACGTTCAGAAGAAATTTTGCTATCATATTACATTAAAATAATAAAAAAATCATCTATGAAAGTACTTTTTATATGTCTATAAATATATGTTTGTCGGCCGTCTAGCCATGACGGCTATAAAATATGTTTAATATTAGATCACGCGATCGTGAATGAAGATGCACCCAAAATATTTGTTACTCTTTGATATTGGACATCTTATCTTGTCAATATTCGGAACTAAGAAAGAATGCTTTATTTATATAAATTACTCGTAAATATTACTTATCAATGGGTCGCTAATCATAGGTCACATTACATTATTTTGAAATTGAAAGTGCTATGAAATTATTTTCTCGCCAATGAACGACATCGCTATTAATAACCATAGATAGATCTGTCCACGCCACTATAATCAACCATTGGATACTTTCAATCTTCGAGACTGTTTTGAATTGTGAATTAAAACCGTTCAAACTATACAATCACCCGATCGATACCATGAAATCTCCACGACCATGTTGTACTGCATGCGATCGATAATGTCGCACGGCGTCGTTCAACAGCGCAAGAAGACGACGTCGGAGGTGTTGGAGTGCCTGGAGGGCGAGATCAAGGCGATAGAGCGGGACGACCAGTACAAGGAGCAGACGCACAGGCGCGTGCTCGGCTACGTGATGGCGTACTCGGTGGGCCTGTACGTGCTGTTCGCCGTGCTCTACTACTACATGTACGTGGGCCGGGGCCAGCACTGGCTGCACTCGCTGCTGTACGCGACGCCGCTGCTCGTGCTGCCGATACTGTGAGTGGGCTCGATCTGTTTTGTCGATTGTGCGGACCGAATGGCAGATGGACGAACGACTGAACATGTGTAGAATGTGATTATCGTGGACCAAGACTCGTCTATTTTGGATCAAATGGGTCGCATGCCAGCAGATGGGTTAGTAGTCTACGAAAGTGGCGCGTGTGATTGAGGAGAGCGACGTATCTGGAAGTGCTATGTCAGAATTACAGAATTATGGTTGTAGAGATTTTTGACCTGTAGACCTGTAAGAGTACTGGCGGGACGATAATGCCCAACATGTAGTTAGCATAATTATGTAGCTTTGGGTATACGCTGAGACTCGATCATTTTCAACGATATCAGTTTCATGTAGGTATTGTTGTCACTCGGGGCCTTCGAGCGTTAAAGTTATAGTTCTATTAATACTTTGATCGATGTGTGTAAAGGCTTGACAAATTAAATGAATGGTTTATTCTCATAGAGTGAAAACACCGCACAAGGTGTAAACCCAAATAAGTGTTAGGTCAAGCGTACTCTGACCTGTTATAACAGTCGTGAATGCACGATATATGCTGCGTGAGGTTCGGATAGAATGGAATAGTTATTTGGCAGACTGTCTCCGCCTCGCGTTGCGTATTTGTGTTTCATATACGTGTTTGTACGAAGCCTACATGCGCACACCAGTGCGAATCTCATGCGTACGCCTAGCGACGCAGGTTTTTCCTCGGCCGCATTATGACTTATTCTTATCAGGATCACGTGCTGTTCTCTGAACTGTACTTTTAGAACTGTTATAGTCTTCTCTGTTATGCCTATTTAGCGTAATGGATAATTGAAATATGAATGTAATTTAGCTGTCTGCTAATGAAGACAGACCTAAGACATGTCTCAGGTAGTGCACCGCCTATCCTCGCCTATCTTGAACATGTTATAAATGAGAGTCGGTAAAAAGTGATAATGTCCCAATTGACCGTAATGATTTTGATGATTCGATAGTTCGTTCGATTCTATCGACAAAAATTTTAAAATGTACAAAAAATGTAATTGCAAAAAATACATAGATCATTACCCATACGTCTATCGTTTCTTTCGCAGCGTGCTATTCCTCCGATCGCTTATATCTTGGTATTACAATTGGAGGCTGAGCAAGAACAGACTAAAGTTGAGCAAAATGAGGGAGGAGAAGAAGAAAATTCTCGAGGAGGTCATGAACACAGAAACTTATAAGGTGACAGTTTTGTATGCTTAACACAATCCTCTTTTATCTGCTATGGCGTGCTATGCTACGCCTTGGCCCTTCTTATTTTGCGAGTCAGCTTTGTGCCATGGTAGACACTTTGGAGATCATTAATGAAGCTTAGTTACTGGTTCTGACATTTTCCGCCTCTGTGCCGGAATACAGGGTGTAGTAATAGACGATTAAATCCAGCTCTAACCGATCGCGACATGGCTTTTAGTCGAATTTAAGCAACATTTCCAGATCCTTCGAAGATATATATCGTTTGTGGAATGTTCATTAAAACACTGCGTTAGTTATTGAATATAATTAAATTTATTGCAGGCGATGGAAGACATATTAGACAATTTACATTGATTGTTAAAATACGTGTATTTAAATCCATTGCAGGTTGCGAAAGAGATATTAGACAAGTACGGCAGCCCGGAGGAGCAGTCGAAAGCGCTCAAGCCGTTCGTGCCGACACAAAACGTGCCCGGTAATGCGAGTAGAACGCCCGCCCCAGGTACCTTGTATATAATCTAAACCTTTCATCGGCCAAAACACCTAAGCGGTAACGATATTTATCGAAATAATTGAACTTATTGCTCATTAATGCATTTTACCCCTGTCTCCTCTGGTATATTGGTGAATGGCGTATAAATCCCATTTATTAATATACCCCCATTTTGTAACAGTAATTTAGCCCTTGCTCGTGACTGCATTTTACCCCAATGTTACCCCATTTTACCCATCTGTAAAATGGAAAACATAATATAGTAATAATACCGTTTGAAATATTTTCTTTACGATGAATGATTCATGGTTTCTATTGTGTGTGCTACACCGCTGTGATATTAAATTTTATTAAATTGCCATTATATAATAATATGAGAGTGGACTCTGTCATTGTGCGTCCCCTGCATAGGAAAGATCGCCTGAATTATTATCTAAGGTAACACTGAGTTCTATGTAAAATGTTAACGGCGATGCATGTAATTCGATATTGTATGAAATGTCCGAAAATGTTGTTAACATGTCGACTGATCTCCACATTGTACTCGGCATTTGAAGTAGTGACGTACGTTAGTTGCTAGGCGATGTATCGATATGACTATTTTTAAATATTTTATTTACTACTTTAAATATATAGACTTATTTTACTCTTAAAATTGTATCCATACGATAAATATAATGTTATTTTTAACGATTAAGATTTTACTAGAGCATGTTATATACAATTCAATCGTCTAATAAATGATTTGCTATAATCTTTTGTCTTTCATTTAATACTTTGCCGAAGGTACTGTCGACATTCTATATGAAATTTTAAAGTACATCCAAATTTTGTTTTACACAATTACAAGGCTTTCTATATAATTTCTGAATTATATGTATTGTCGTTAACATGTATTTTAAATCAGTTTCATACAAAAAATCTTTATATTATACTCAATACATTATTTCAGATACTCAGTATTATAAAATAATGAATATATGAGTACTGCAGCAAGAAAGTATCTGTATCAGTATATATTTAAATGTACTATGTCAAGCTAGGGTTATTTATGAGTTCCAGGAGTATGATAAAATTCTAATACCAAGTTTCTGACCGACTTGGTCCTCTCCTATCCACGAATTTGTGAACTTAGTCATGAAAATTTAAAATTTTCAAAACTTGAGAATTTTCAAGTTTTTGCCCAAATTATAAAAATCGAGTTTTCACCAAACCATATTTTAAGGTACTAGGAAGCTATTCTGTTTGTATAATGTCCATATGTCTTTATGTATGTGTATGTAAACTTTCAAACTTTTCAATGGGTTGGCCGGTCTGAAAGCGATGAGCACACCTCTGAATGATTCTGTTGCCCTCTGATATCATGTAAAATTTAAAATTGTTCCGTTTGGTAGACCAAGAAATCTGAAAATAGTTATATTTTTTTTGTAACTGTTCAAAAGATCTATTGAAAAATTTTGTTTTAGAAAAAACTGTTTTTTTTTCATTAATTTCTAAATTATCTATATGATCAATTGAAAAGACTGACTGAAAACACATTTATTTGTTTTAAAATCGATTCATTCTTATGAGAAACATCATTTTTACAAATTTAGACCTTGGTATTTTTTTAAGTAGGTAACTCCCAAATTTTACACAATGAGTTCGGCAACAGGTGGACGGCTTAACTGGAAAAGCCAATTGCTGGGCTTCGAACTAGAACTGTCACTGCGATTCTCCTGAAGGACTCCTTGTCAGAGTTCCCCGGGAATACTTTATCGGGAAAATCATGTCACATTGTATACGTGCTCTGTACAAACGAACGAGCGAACCGAACTAACGGATTCCCTCACGAGTCCAGCCAACGTGGACGAGACGCCGGTCACCGGCGCGCGCTGCGATGGAGGACGAAAAGACAACCCGCTGAGTTTCTTGTTGGTTCTTGTCAGTCGTGGGCGCGGTACGAAATATAATGACGTTTTTATGTGATTACAAATCCAATAAAAATAAATGATTTTTGACTTTGACTTTGGAATGTGACAGAAGCACCAAGGAAATTTATTCATCCTACAGGCCTAAATTTTTCAATCTTTTGTCAACCCCAAGATTAATACTAAAGTATGTCTCTTAAAGCTACTTAGGGCGTCTCCACAAAAGTTCTATCCTTCAGCGTCGTAACCATATAGCTGATAAACTACATGTAAATATATATTTATGTAGATATTTTTTACCCCCCGACAAACAATAAATACCTGTGATAGGCACACAAATATTTAGCCTCGGTAGGAGTGGAAAACTTAGATTCCGGGCTCAGCGAGCAGGTTCAGTAATCATTTTATTGTTTTCTACCTCGTGGATAAACTAAACGCAATTCTTTTGGTACCGCCTGTATCATACGTTCGACTCATTTGAAGCCGTTGTCACTGCGGCTTTAAATTAATTACTAAAGCAGCTTGTGAACATACCGGTAGCTTTAGGTCGGTTAAATTTGCTGATAAGTAAGAAGCTTTCAAAAAGTTCAGGAGTATTAAGTAATTAATTTTCTACAAATGCATATCGAGCGTGAATGTTGATAGTGTTCCATTAATACATACTGGCAACCCACAAATGATCTCAACACGTTTTGATATTGTATAGAAAAAGTAACAGTTTTTAAATTTCGTCATTAAACGTTCCATAAGTATATGTATATACATACATATGTACATTAATTCCTGTATAAATACACCTATGACGCACACTTATCAGCATGAATTAATTTGATGCGCCATTAAGTTTGCCGCAGTGCAATCCACCTCGTGACACCGAACGGACCCCTGCCCGTACATACGAGCGTGCTCGACAGCTGGTTACTGTGTCGCAGCGACCCCGGGCCAGCTGCGGCAGCGGCAGGCGGCGCTGCACGGCGCGGCGCCGGCGGCGAGCGGGCTGCTGGTGCCGCTCGGCTCGCCGGCCGCCGTGTACATCGGGCCCAGGCTCCGAGTGAGTGGCTCCAGGGACTGTCTCTGCGGACTTCGTTGTACACTGTTGACCTCCCATCTGTCCATCTATGGATATTAAGGGATAATATTTTCCTGGCGGCCACAAAAATGATGCCGGTATTTTTATTAGGCTCGCGCGCTGCGGTTGAATAAAATGTATAGATATTAATATTACAGGCGTGATGATACATAACGTTTTTAAATATTAAGGGAGTCTGATTATTTTATTATCCTTTTGATTTTTATTGAACGTTTCACCTCACCAACAACTGTATCCCGCGCTTCCAGTCGGAGCAGCTGCCCCGACCGCTGCCAGAGAGAAACCGCTCGGCTCTGGACAAAGTGGTGGACTACTTGTTGAAGGACGGACCCAGCTTCCGCATGGCGTTGATATGCTCCGAATGCTTCTCGCACAATGGTAATTATTATGTTCTTATGTTAATTTTTAATTTTTCGATTAATGATTGCCTAATTGCAGCCAGGTAATTACCGCTCGTTTTCGGCTTAGATATCCTTTTTGCTACCTTGGAGTTTTTGAAACTAGAAGGTAGCGGTTTACTGAGTTTTTGTCGACTTTTTATGGTAATATATGTTCAAGACAAGGTTTTCTATCGTTGAAGCAATAATATTCCGTGATACTAATATGTGATGTATTTACAGGACTCAAAAACTTTCATTCACTATCTATTTGTTATGTTTATTTTTATTAATGATAAATTTACTTTAATTCGCCTCACTTCAATGTAACGTGAGCACTTTATGCTCGATGCGGCCCGCACCCGTCGCGCGGCGCCGGCGGACCGCGCGCGCCCCGGCCGCCTCGCGTGACGGCTCCGTCCGCTGTGCCGCAGGCATGGCGATCGCGGAGGAGTACGAGTACGTGTCGTACGTGTGCGCGTACTGCGGCCGCATGAACCACGCCAAGAAGCAGAAGCCCGCCGCGCCGCCGCTGCGCCCGCGCGCGCTGCCGCCCGCGCACGGTACCGCCCGCACGCACGCACACGCACACACGCACACGCACACGCACACACGCACACACACGCACACTATATGCTACAAGAACTTGCTTCTTTGGCACCATACCAACAGTAATAACATACTTCTTGGACTGGATTCATCCGAACCTAGTTTTAATTGAACTCTACAGGCAGCGGTGACGACTCGTCCATCGCTAGTTCGGCGAGCGATAGTGAAGAAGAAAAGAGAAATGATATAAGTCCCATCAAATCTGGCGGTGAGTACCACAGTGTACGCGAGCGTTGTGTGGTCGATGTTGTCAACGGATATTGACCAATCTACCTATATTCATACGATAAAGCTGAAGGTGTCTTGTAACGAACAAACAAGACTGATATTATTGTGATTATAAGCATCACGGACCATGAAGTTCCAAACTGTCATCAGGTTGCTTTCACTAGGAATTAAGAGGAAAAAATATCTCTCAGGTTCTGACGCAGAATCGGACCGGCCCCCCTCTGCCGCAGAGGAGTCGCCGAAGTCCGAAGCGGAGAAGAAACAAGACTGAACACGTACTCCACTCCAATGTCAATTGCACGGTTTTAACACGACGCTAGGCCTTACGCTTTGGGAGAGGTACAACTTCGCGTGCCGATAACAGATGGCGCTGTACGGGCTTAAAGAAATTCGCAACACACTGTTAAAGCCTTTTTGGTTCATGTTATTTAAGGTATATCTTTTTAGCGCTGTTTATGTCAGATGCCACGTGTTGTTATTTATGGAAAAGCCTCCGTTGAAGATTGGACCAATTAAATATCTGGGCTCGAAGGATTCATTAGCAAATAAATGACATTTATGGTGGTGTGTTGTAGTGCAAACTGCGTTGATTCACGAGGCATTCGGATTAAGTTTACAAAGGTTGCTACCTCCATTACGATCTACAGCGTGTCGTCAGTTTTTACTCAATTTTATTAGAATGTAGAGATTTGAATATCAATTATACATTTGATTTATCTCGATGATGTAATGAAAATATATTGTATGCTATAGGTATGTGTAGTATTGGAATATGCATTTATTTAAATCTATGGGTATACGCAATCGAGTACAGTTAATATTTTACTATATAAAGAATGCATACGAAATTGATACATCTTCCAAATGACGTAAGGACCAAGTTGACTTGCAACCCACGAATGGATTGCGAGTTTTAAACGAACCTAACTTTTATTATAAGAATTTTAACAAAGGTTTTTTTGTTATAAAATTGGGATGTTTGTGAGTTTAATTATATTTTCGTATTTAAAGCATATTCAATTTTAAAGGAAGGTAGGTGGTGGCATTTGTGATGTGCTGGATAAACTTAGCGTGTCCAGACTTGACAGATTGTTCTTTTTTTCAGAAAAATAAAATAAAAAACTGTTTCACTTAACTGCGTCAAATTAGTCATTTTGTCAAATAGTTTATTTAAAATGGGTACAAAATTTTGATGATATAATTTAGTAAGCAATATTTTATTTGTTACATAATTGGGATATTAAAATTTAATTGCATTAAATTATTATTTCATGAAGTAAAAATTTATTTTTGATTTTCATGCGAACGTAAATTTGAAATTATTGGATTTTGTTTTAATTATCGCGGGACATTTTAAATTGAGAGCTAAGCTTTTATTGCAAAACTGAACGTAACTATAACCGACATCAAAAAGTTGTATATGTACATTGTTCATACATTCTTTGCATTGGTGAAAAATTCGAATTTAGAATTGAAATATTATTAGTTCTGAATATATTGTATAGCAAACACATATTTGAAAGAAGGAAAAAAAAACAAGTGAAAAGAAAATGTGCCTTGATAAATAAATAATTTTTATACTTTGATACGCTTCGACGACTTGTTGTATTGCGGCTGTAGTGTGACGATTGAACGGCGTTTTGAATGTTGGTGTTATATGTTAATAGAATATAAACAATAGTGGGTCGGTGATAATCGGTTATCGTCGGTCATCATCGGCTAAAGATTCTAGAAAATGCAAGAAGTATGTAGAATGCGCTGTTGATGATTAAATACGCTAGTTGCTAGCGCCTCTATTCAACAACTAAATCAATGACTGTATAGTGTAGCGTATTTCATTGTCGTTAATACGATTACTATACCAGGATTTAATATTACAATAAACGGAATATCAACAGCAATATGATAGTCAAATACATAGTCAATAGTTCATCGTTAACTCGTACGCAGTCGAACAAGTCACGATCTGTTGCAATAATATTTAATAGGTTAACACAAAGTACTAATATAATGTCGTGTACGTCTGTCTTATGCTATTTAATCACGCGTGAGCCCTAGGTGGTTTGTCTCACTTACTCGTGTTCTCTAATAAGTTGTATCGCTCGCACATTTAATAACTCTATAGCTGCATAATATTAGCTTCTCGTTTTTTTGTTAATATTTAGTGTAATATTGACATCACTTCGAGACTGGCTCGGTTGTTGATGTGTGTAACCTCTGTTGACCTCTGGAAAGTGCGTAGGGGTCTTTATTTATTATTTTAGATATTTATCAAATATTGTTTGGTATTTCATATAAGAATTATTATTTCATTACTATTAGGTGTCAATTATATCACTAATTCCGTCATATGAATGTATTAAGACATACATATTTAATATTTTATGATAATTATAAATTAGTTCCAATCTTTAGTTTGTTTTCGGTAATTATTATTAAATATATTAAAAAAAAACTTTTATTACTTTGAACGCAAAATTCATATAAATCTATCCATCACTGTGTAAATGCTGGTCGAGAAGTGATAAAAACTGAATCTTACGTAGTTTTTAGATGTAGAATTAATTCTAACTTATTACGGTTCTCAGCGCGCGGGCCCGGCTACTTAATGGCTCTATGCGAGCTACTGTTTATGGCGACACCAATGTACTGAACAGGAGATACACTGGGATAGTTAATAATAAACAAGATCATAATTAATTTTATATACAATGTTATAGATATTTTTACGTTTTGAAATATATATAAAATATTATAACCATTATAACAATATAAATTTGTCATACAGCAGTAGTCCTCGACAGAACGTATGAAACTTTCAAACATCATGAAACTCTTGGATGACGTTCGATTATATTATTAACCGTCCCATGTCTCCACGTGCATCCGCAATATTATTACATTAATATACTGAAACAACTTATTTAGTATTAAGAAGATGTTGTAACATTAATTAAATTAATTATGTAAGTCACTTTGGTCAGTTAATAGGAATTTGTATTTAATTATATCAGCATCAGGATATATAAAGTAACTAACGAAATTATCGTAGCGGGTTAGGAATCGTTCAAGTATTACGTAACGCTATTTAAGGGGGGCGGGAGTTACATGAGGAGAGGGGGGTCGAGAATCTTCGAAAATAGCGTTACGTAATATTTGAACGCTTCCTTATGATCTATTAGGCAAATAGCGCCATAAAATTGAAGTCTCTTAGCTGTAACGATTTTGTTTCTGTATGTTTATTATCTTTGGATGAAAAACTCATTGTGACATTAGGCGTTTTTCTAAAAATCAATTTGAGTCTGCCTCGCACAGAGGCAGGAAGTAATGTGCCAATTATAACTGAAAATAACTATGACTAGCAAAAATTATTAAATGTATATTTATTCCGTTCGATGTTACAGATTCCTATTTATTAAACGTTTGAATAGAAAAATAATAAGATTTGTTGTGATCGCATTGTTCTGACTAAAATCAGTTATTAGGAAGATGTTTTTATACTCAAAAGCTTTATCTAGTCAATTGATTTGTTTAAAACAAATTGCATTTGTTTTTTCATTACGCACTGTAAACTTCATCGAATTCGGTTAAGCCGCACAGACTAACACTCATTTATAAATTGTTATTCATTTGATTTTTATTAATGCTTTTCTTTCAACTATTTATGAATGGACAAAATCGACCATTTCTTTATGTAAGCTGCTCTAAAAACGAAAAACATATTAACAACTTTTCATACATATTCTGCCCAAAAACGGCGAATTTGCGGCTTACGTCTATTTATTTTAAAAAGTTATTTATTATTTATTCCCTAGACATTCCTTCACACTAAGTTCCTCAAATACACTGACGGATAGCACAAATTATTAAGCAAGTTATCACGTGTATACGTATGGCCCTTATACAAGTACCGTTTCGCTGGCTCCCTGATGTAATCCATTAATTACGAGGAGATTCCACGAGAGTCGAAGAGGGAGGGTTATGATTTTCGTATAATTACTCGTATTAGTATCGTCATGTAAGAGTATAAAATTGATTTGAAAATATTTAATAAATGAGACACTGCCAAGGCATTTGTTATATTGTAACCTAATAAGAGGTATGCCTCGACGTTACCCCCAAGTGTTACAATACAGTGGCACATTCCAGTACACCGCGCATCTAATATCTGTTTGATAATAGATAATGTTTTAATGAATTGAATAAACAAATATCTTTTAACCACTTACATTTGTGTCCAAAATTAAAAGGCAGCGAATCGGCAAGGGTTTAAATGTTTTTTTTTTATCGCTATGTTAATGGATTCCTTTCCAGAATGTTCGTATGGATTGTTTTCAGTGACTCCCGAATGTTTTGATTGATTTACAAATGTTAAATTTTTAAACAACATATTTTTTAAATACATTAACTTTTCACGGCCAGTGTGTAAATTTTTTGACGTTTCATAAAATGTAATTAGTTGAATCCCGTTTTAAGAAATTGAACCATATTGTTTAATAGTGAGAATAATATTCCGCGTTTACAAATCATTAGGTATTGTGTAAGGAATTTATAACGTCCTTCGTATAGTTATAAATGTAGTAGGTAGAAGATAATTTTGAAAAAAATTAGGTGGAATTTGATTTCTTTATATCCACTAGTAAAACGAATAAATAAATGTTTGATTAAAGATATTGTTAGTTGGTTTTACCCGTATAGAGAATCATAAAATATGGGAATTATAGATAAAATACCGAAATTTAAATACCGAATAACTTATTGCTATGAACTATCCACTAATGGGCTGTGTTAAGTACTTTTATACGAACCGATATACATTTATAGTAAAAAGAAAAACTTTTTCCAATTCGATTATCGTTTTTTTTTCATTTAAATTTATATATATTGAATATCAGTTTGATTTTGGTGGCAAGCATTTGGTTAGCGGTGGTTTAAACAATTTAGGCTTTTGTCTCACCGCTGAAGAGTAGCGACTAGGAGAGGAAAAGGTGGCAATTTATGAGATTCTGTTACAGCTGTGACAGACAGTGAATGTGTGACCTGGTTGTGTATACAACGAATTATTAACTATTTTTGTAAGAAATAAATATTTGACGATAGAAATCACCACTTATTCATTGTCTTATCAATCGGATATTAACTGAAATAGACGTCGGCTTGAATACCATGCTTGACATATTCAAAGTTGAGAAATATGAAATGTATTGGAACACCATTCGTCCAAACGGTATCAGAGACACTGTATGACAATGAATATGCGATGAGTTTTACTAGGCGTTTGATAGTCTTAGCAATATTAATATTTGTCTCCATTTTACTTGATAATCTGTCGCTTACTCGCTTGCGTTGGGTCAACTGCCTAATTCCTTACACTTGGATTTTTGTTTAATGTGTTTCTTAATAGGTGTAAACGTTCGATCATAGTTTGAAGCGTATTTTTAGTGTTAACATCAAAGAATCTTCAGAGTTGTAAATAATGTGAGGTAAAGTGAATAGTGTTGTTGAATTTGTTATTTATTGCTTGTATCGTTGAGTAGCTGTTTTATATTCGAACTAATAAATAAATGCCCAGTTTTAGTGTGTTTTATTTCGCTACCTGTTTTCGTGACGTAACGTAACTTAACTTCACGCCTGTAATCCCCGAAGAGGTAGACATAGGTATGCAAAACACTCTCACGTTTATCTGTTTTCGATTAACGTAGACTAGCTTTTCCATAATGTTACTGGTTTCCGTTTATAGATGACCGATCCAAGTTCCAGCATAAAAA
>DWEI01002708.1:0-13868 GCA_018245875.1 Mysoria ambigua | reverse complement strand
TAAACTTACCTATAATGACGTTTATATGTGATTGCAAATCCTATATAAATAAATGATTTTTGACTTTGACTTTGACTTTGACATATAATGCGGCACAAAAATAATTAGCCAAGTTTTTATGTCGCTAACATCAGAACGAACGCACGGAATTTAAATAGAGATAATAATTATATTGTGAGAAATAGTAATGAGAACTTAATTTCAGCTTAGAATTAATCGAAATATAAATTTTTATTAAAGTTACATTGGAGCCTAATAAAATATATCGTGTAAACATATTCTCTTATAATAATATAAATTTTATTTTTGTTACCGAAGTATCAAATTAATGTAATAGCTGCTAGATGTTATTTTGTTATTTCAAGAACTGAGAATATTGTTAGATAATTTTCAATTTCTCTCTTTTATTTTCTCTTCAATTTCTGTTAGCTTGTAGTATAAACACACAACCTTTTTCTTGGTACGATTTTTTGCTGGAAGTTAGCAGTAATCGGATGTCAAACAAGAAACAATTTAGTGGCGCGAGGGGCAGCGTTGGGTGCTGGTGTAAGAACGATGGGATTGAGCCAGATGTCGGCTTTCGTCATGACAGGAGCGAACTTGCAAGAACCATCTTATTTCTGTGCCTTGCTTGGGTTAAACATTCAATTTCGTAACCCGACTTAAATGCATTGGATTTATTATAGAATGTAAACGTTGCACTATTGATTTGTTAGACATCTTTTTAAAATGTTGAATGTAATTTAAATGCCTATACGCCCAATACACCCGATGACTGCATCGTTGGTCGTGTTCGTTGCAAGTGCGACTGTCAATTGGGAGGTCCCGGCTTCGATTCCCGGGTCGGACACTACAATATTAATTTTCTAATTTAGATTTTCTAATAGTGGTTCCGAGTCTGGTTTATGGCAGTAGGCTTACCACCTATTAAAAAGTGGGACTTAAACGTAACTAGTGAGACATGGGAATTTATCCATTCCTCTGCCTACCTTTTCGGGAATTACAGGCGCGAAGTTACGTTACACGAAAATTGTCTAAACTTACTATGTCAAAACGTTCTGTCTGAAAAGCTTAATGATGTCGTTTACCCCTAGAATGTGGACTATAACCTAAAAACATAAAGCCTGGATTCACAGGCTCTAGACAGATTAGACTGACCGCTAATTAAAGTGGATATCGAGTTGATGGACTACATTAGCCAAAATTAAACCTGAAATTAATCATTTAAGCGCAGCCTACTTGGTAATACCGTTCCTCAGTTTTCTTTACACCTTTCGAATTGTGTTTTCAATGACATAAAAATAGTTGCAGAAACGAATTACCCGAGAAATAAGTGCTCATGATGTGTGCAACTTCGTGCCTGTGTGTGGCCCCCGACAAGGATTAATGACTAAAGCAATTAAAGCGGTAAAGAGCAGGTGCAGTGAGACGCGGCGCCCTCCCTTGCAAATAAAATAGTGTGGGAAAGTGGGAAAGCAACCGTTTTTGTTCATAAAGCAAACGGGACACGCGAGCCGAGTGTTCGCGGTGCTAAGAAAATATAATGGTGTTTGAGGACATACACATGTTTCTGAATCCAGCTTAGTTTACTTACACAAAGGCTTATATTCTATAAATTGTGTGTGTGTGTGAAATAAATATGACACGTCTATACAAGTAATATATTAAACTTCGTACGGTTCATATCTCAGCTTGGTAGAAAGGTTCTTTGGGCTGGCGTTGATTCCTTTTGCTGTTTTAAAGTTGACAATTTTACCAGGAGGAAAGCAACGTTACAATAACCACTATATGACTATGATTCTAAGATTAATATATTAAAATCAACTTAAACTCTCCAATATTTACATTCAGTTCGAGATGTAACATCCGCAGCATATCGTAATAGCAGGTAACCATTAATATTAAACGCATTCAGCACTATCATGTAAAGATTAGTGTAATTAATATACATTTATTTATTTATTTATTTATTACAATTAACACGGTACAGACCAATTACGTTAATTAAAGGACAATGCATTTATACATCGCGCTCGCGAAACTTCAAACATTCTGATAATATTTTCTTCCATCCATCCGCGAACAGATCACACTCTGGGCTGCTGTCCAGGAGAGTATTGAGTGCCTTAAGGATTCGAGGGATGGGCGAGTTAGCGCGCGCAATGTTTCCGGCAGAACGCGGAGCGAAAAGGCTGCGTTTGCGGCATCGCGCATAATTAAAAGGAGAAGACAATAGGATCGAATTCATAGCGACAAAAATTCGAGAGCTACATGAAAAAGTTCTTTTATTTCTTTACTCGCAAACCCCTCGAACTTGCTTGTCGTGTGTCGCTCTCTAAGGAAGTAAATGAACAGCGGAACTGGGCGGCTAATTCCGCGCGACTCCCGATTACTGTGTGTGTTTAGTGTAATATGATACTGTATAAATAGGGAGTAATCTTCTTAAATAAACAGCCATTGCATTTTACGGACGGCGCTGAACGTGGGCGGCATGCGCAGCGTGTGCGGCTCTGCACACTGCGCCGGCTTAATGGAATTTAGCGACGTACAAGTGGAAGATAGTGGTGCTGGAATTAATTGAAAAAAAAAAGGGTTTTCCTTCTCGACCGTCTCATTTTCTGTATCTCTAGTAGTATCAAACTTTACTAAACAATTTAATACTGTGTTTTATACTAGAATAACTTTTTCAATTTAATTATCAAAGTATTAATCTGGATCTCACTTTGGATTGACTTTTTCATGACCAGACTTACATTTAACGATTAATTCCTAAATTTTATTATAAACTATTGTAGTTGGTGGTCTAAACTTTAATTTTATTGCATGTCTGATGTATTTCGAAGCATCGAAGTTTTATTTTTAACATTATCAGTTTATTTATTTATTAATTATTCACTGCTTCGTTGGCGTAGTTGTAAGCTCGACTGCCGATCTGGAGGTCTTGAGTTCAAGTTCTGTGTCGGGCACTATTGGATATTTCACTTTTATGTGTTATAACTATAAAAATATTAGAGTTTTTATATTCAGGAATATTCAGGAACACATTTTTAGTAGAATGTTGAACAAAAAATTACTAGATACTCGTTTGATGACGTGTTACCAGGTACGAGTGTCGAGAGTGGTGGGCATTGGTAGGCCGAGTTAAATCATCATTACCATCATCAGCCTGTCAAGTGCACTACTGTACAAAGGGGCTTTTGCTCATACTACCCACACTTGATTGTAGAACGGGGATTTCCACACCTCATTCTGTTGCCCGCGTGCGACCAGAGCACATAGCTGTGAATAGACAAGCCCCGGGACGCCTCGGTGTCCTGGCAAGGAGTCGATCGATGTATTGTGCAGGGATAAAGCTAATGGCCGTAATTATAACAATAATAAAAAATCATTTACGTATTATAATGAGTCCACTCATGTTCATTTAATTGAACGATTTGTGTTCGAATCGAGGCGAATGGTGCCCGTAACAATGTTGCTTGCAGTTTGGTTGCACCGGGCGCGGATTTCATTCAGATAACTAAAACGTAAACATTTTAAATGTTAATATCGCAGTGCATTTTAAATGTTAATATTTCAGTAGGTAAAAAGCGGTAGTTTGCTTTTAATTTATTAAATTTGATCATAAATTACATGATTTATATTATACATACATTTAATTTAATTCTGATCGCGGATATGTCACTAGTTTTGTCAGTTATATTGCTTAATGTTTCCCTATATTCGTTTGTATCGGTATCTGTTTGTTAATACATATATCACTTTATAATACATCCTTTCTAGTTTATTAGATAGTTAAGTTCCAAAAATGTTATAGAATATAATAGAAATTAATATTTTTATTTTGGAAAACTGTGCTAATGGTAAACATTGTTGAATTGTTTAAATTAAAATATCGTAATGTATCTGAAACTTTTTTCATTTTTCAATAATTTATAAGCAACTTGTTACGGTAAATGAAAAAAGGATTAAAATGAAAGTTCTTAATACACTTAACATGCATACAGCTAAGCGCTGGGTTTAAAAGACTCGTATGTATTTTTATTTACTCGTGCCGTCAGCTTAGCTCTGAGCTTAGAATCTGTTTCGTGGTCCGGTGTCGCCCGTGCACTGCACTTTATTAAAATATTACGCGTTTATTTTATTTCTGAATGTCCTTCACGAGCGTGTTAGACATTTACAATTCGTTTGCGAACGTTGGCTTACAATGAATGTGCTTAATAAATAAAACTGGAGTGTCTGTTTTTAATTTTTAAAATAATTGCTTATAACTCAATGCATATTTATGTATAGACGGTACATTGACCGAAAATAACATTTTTTAAATTTTTTGTCTGTCTGTTTGTCTGTTCCGGCTAATCTAATTTTTATTTTAATTTTTATTTTATGTTTAACTATAATTTTTACATTAGGCTGTTGGACTATCTAATAAATAAATAAATAAATAAATAAATAAATCTCTGGAACGGCTGGACCGATTTTGACGAAACTTTTACTGGCAGATGTATTAAGAAAGCAGATGTAATAATGAGTAACTTCGGCTACTTTCATTTAAGAATTTAAAAATTTTGTAATTCCACGCGTATGAAGTCGCCGGCACAGCTAGTATAATAAAATGTCGTTTTTCGTTTAAACCTTGTCTTTGATATGTAAATGTTTGTGTTTTAGAATGTGACTGCGCTCCATACACGGCAAGTATAAGAAAATATCTTTTAACGGTCGATCAGAGCCGTGTCGCTATATAAGAGCATTTTAAAATGCATATTGCCTTAGGTACTTTATCTAAGTTTTGTTTTATATAAAACTGGAACAATTTAATGATACTTAGTTGATGAATACACTTGCATATTTATTAAAACTGAACATTCTCAGCTATGACTACAAGTTAAATAAAAAAGAAAATAAATGTAATTAACAAATAAAATAAACTTTATGTTCTCTTTATACCTATGGAAATTCTGCTTTCTTTAAGATTTAGTTTTGGATCACACCTTTAAATAAATACACAATAAATAGAGATAGGGTGTGAGATTTACGTGTGTTTGGCTGTCGACGAGACTTCGTGTGGGCTTGCGTGTGTGGGTCTCCGTGTGACCACAGCAGCGGGCTACACAACTTAAAATTATAAGTTACAATTTGACATATACAATACATAGATACAGTGAGCAATGGACTGAGTTACAAGCATCGTCCACGCGTTGACGGAAACACTGGCGGGCCAAATGGAGCTTTATCGATTGATTTGACTGGTTGATAGAACGATTGTTGATATATTGATTGATTGACGGGTCCATTCATTGGCTGAATAATAATATCATTATTAATAAAACTTCAAAATCAAAGAAACAATGATTGTGTGTCCTTCCAACTTTCTTTGATCGATCGCAAAGCAAATTGAAATAAGTTAAAAAAATAACAATTCTCTGTTCAAATTCAAAACATGTTAATTTATTTGCAAAAAGGCTTACGTGAAAAGATAAAACCATTATCAGAAAGAACACGTCCGGTGGCGTGCTAATTTCCCTGTAACCGGGAATTATGCCCGGGGCCCGATATGTAAGGGGCAGGGTCGCGCGCTGTGCGCCCGCATTCTTTACCGACACAATAAAAATATATCGTCTAATAAGGACGGCGTACAATGGAATTTTCCCACAATATCTGTAGTGAAATGGTGATGTAGTCCATTGTATGTGTACTTGTAATGCGCTTTATGTTCCATGAAAATTGTACCTATAGGTTTTCAAACAATAAGTTTGAAACATTATTCACATTCAAAAAGAGAAGAATTTTTATATAACACATAATGACCTTGGTTTTTAAATTTTGGAAAATTCAAATTCAATGAAAGCTTTCATTGGATTTGAATACGTCTTGGCCGGAAAACTCTCGGCATCTTTTTACGTTAACTATTAGTAGATGGAACTGCCCTCAACATGTTCTGGTATGTGCGTTAAAGTTTCAACGATAATGTCTCGACACTATCTGGATATCCCATTTATTATTATAGACAGCGTTTCTGAACGCTTTTTCCTTAATGTGTCCAGGAAACTCGCCATCGTGACCCCAAAGTAACCAGATAAGTGAAACCAAACCATCTTCTACTGGGTATTGGCAATTGTCAGTCATAAACAGCGAATCATGTTTTAACATCATGCAAGGCATATTTCAGTTAAGTCAAGGGTAAGACATTGTATGTTAGGTCACAAAGGGTTGACTTGATGCCTAATGGCGCTCTGGAGATCTATTGAAGCAGTCAATCATTAATAATGGTGAGAATGTTCATACACATCGGAGCGGCAACGTTTTGTTTATGACATGCTCCCGCCCTGTCCCATGGAGCGAACATCGTGGAGAGTTAATTTTCGACAGCGAGACACGTGCGCCGACCTACGCTCCAGCCGTGAACGTGAGGGTCCACCCGAATTGACGGCCAGCACGATTCTACGATACATTTGCTCGCGTACATTTTGGTAAAATTATCATAAGCCGACATATTAATATTGTCTAAATAAATCATTTATTTGCACTTGTTTTAACTTTAAATGATGAGAAACGATATTGCTGTGGGATGCCATCTTTGACCAAATATGCCATCTTTGACCAAATATGTCTACTTTGACCTAATATGCCTGTATCGAAAGAATGATTCAAACAGAAACATGTCAGGTATTTAAAGGAGGAGATATGTAGCACTGCAGGCTCTCTGCCTACCTTGACAAGTACTTGTCCTGACGACACACATTCAACATCATTTCGCAATATCTAATTCGGGCGTTAATATTTGACGACTTACTGGAGCCTCATTATGAACAGTACTGAAACGTGCGTAACTTAATCCAATAACAGTTAATACATTTGTGGCTAGGCCCCTGTCATTATGTTAATGATTTTAGAAATAACATTTCAATCTATCAAGCTTTGTGAATGTCTGATGTGTATATGGGCTTTAATTAATAAATACGTCGGCATATTATTGCATAAGATTTTAATAGACATTTAGTTTTTCATAAATAACTCAAGGGGCTGTTTATTAGAAATTATTCTAAATTCAAACTCAGTAGGTGAAGTTTGAAACGGCTTTGAAGGACGCGCCAACTTAAAAAAGTAATATTGTGTGGCAGTTTAACATATCTGTTTATAATGTTGATATCCTTAGTACTAGACTATGTTTTCCATTTATCTCATAGTTATCATTTAGTGTTCTAAATAATAAGCTTTTGTGTTAAAATATTACGGACAGATACGGTAAAAGATTCTTAAAAGTCAAAAGCATTTTTTAGAGAATTCTATGGATGATTTTAAAACGCTTTTTTCAATCACTACAACTAGAATTGAACGCATAAACTTTATATATATGAAATACTAAAAGCTTTAAGTTGTAATAGTTACGACTCTATATTTATTGTAACGTACAAGTATAATATCGTGGCTAAACAAAAGTCTTTTGTATTTTTTAGTTTTAAACCTACATATTACTGTTATATGTATTAAACTTATTAGTCGCAAATATGTAAGCTGAAGTATGATTTAATTACGTATCGGTAAATGTATGTGACAAACCAGACCACCCCTGGTAAATAATAAACTAGATTCAATAATCGTAAAGCAGATTTAACGCCGTTAAGCAAATCGGCACGTCACTGGAGCCGCTTGAGCGAGTAACGAAGTCGGCCGATCGAGGCCCGTTTACGGCCTCGCGTTTATGGACACTAAACTTCGTTTCACTTCACTTCACGACCACTAAATGTTTCCGATTTCAGTAGCCCCAGTACTTTTCATGCTAATTATTTTAATCGTGTTCAAATGTAGTTTTTTTTGTTACGTTTCAATTGAACGATCTTTAATCGTTTTGTTCGACTCTTGGACACAATGTAAACGGATGCTGTAAGTATTACACATAATTAATTATCGAGCCGGCTAGACTCACCTGTGTCTTTTCGGGATGGCCCGACTAGTTTCGGACCTAAACGAGGTAGGTACTTCCTCATGAGAAAGGACCTTGTTAGAGTTAATAACAATTTAAGGAACTGCAGCAATATACAGCAATATTCTATGGTCATAGTGAGTTGACCATGGGAATATTTATAGTTTTAAACTACATATATCACTTTAAAAGATTAATGGTAATGAACGTTTCCTGTTCAATAGGTACAGTGTTTTCAAACCAAGCTGTGGTTCTAAACTCGGTTCGATAGCTATTCACGTTTAATAGATTTGAGCTTGAGCTAGGAGAAAATCGCAAAAGTATATAGTGGTATCTGAAATCTATAGTAGCCGCTTTATCTCATGTTAGCCGCAAGGCAAAGCAAAAGACGCATTTATGTTCGGTCTATCGATCCGGTCGGTGGCTGCGGTCTTCTTTAATATTATCCCGGCGTATCTCCTCCTCCGCGCCGTCCCGCGGGACCGAGCCGGCGCGGCGCTGCACGCGCGGACTGGCCGCACGATGCTGTGTTACCGTCCTGTATGACAGCATACTGCCAGCTCGTGTGCCGATGTTGTATATTTACTTCGTTAATTATGAATGTATCTAACGTTACTTCACGCATGTAATCCCCGAAAAGGTAGGCAGAGGAATGCAGAACACTCCCACGTTCCACCAGTTACGTTCACGTCCCACTATGTAATAGGTGGAGAGCCAATTGCTATACACCGGGTACATATCCAGATTCCGAACCACAGCTAGAAAATATAAATTAGAAAACTTTGTAGTGTTCGACCCGGGAATCGAACCCTGGACTTCTCGATCGCCAGTCGCCCTTGCAACCAACACGACCAATGAAGCAGGCGTTATGGATGTAAGTTACTTTATGGGTAGTGGCATGGTTATATTTGATATTGTCTTAGCATAGTGTACCGTGCTCTATGCTAAGACTGAAGGGTACCGAAAGATACAATATTAAAAATAATATATTTGAGTATTATTTAAGTTCATTTTTAAATGGTTTAAGATACTCATTCCATATTTAAATTCTCATGAATAAGATAAGTTATTCTGTGTCGTATTGTGACAACGGTTAACCTATTTATATGAAATAGTATTTTTCATATTACAATAGACATGCATATTTCAAATTTCGTATTATGTTTTGCAGATTGTTTCCAGTTTAAACGACGACCCGAGTGCATTCTAAAAATAAGAAATATCTATATTTGTAACGTTAAATAAATAAAATATAAATTCAGGAATGAATCAGCTCTTGTAGTTCAGCTGCATAATTTGGAACGTCTCGAGCCAACGTTGCGCAGAAGAAAAACATTCCACTGGAACAACAAACTTGGAAAACTGTGTTACAGTTTAAAAGAAATTTGGTGTATCGCCACCACGGCCGACCCACTTGCACTCGTTACTGTACCTTTTATACCAGCGGGCGGGTAATTCGATACGGGCGAGGTGGAAACAGAATCAGCGGGTTGCCAATAGCGGAGTGTTTGTCGTACAGGTGGGCCAATCCGCGCCGTCGTGATCTGCACGCGAATGCGCCTGAAGCATGCACGGTGCATACAAACCGGGCCGCACATCCACTGAGTCGTGATTTTTCCTTCCTCCCGCTATATCCTGTCGCCGAGTGACAGAGATCGATTCGTCCGATAACGATTATGGAGGAAATGTGTTCGCACCGTTGGGTGTATTTTCGTTGACTTTATACAAAGTCACTCTCGTTCTTTTATAGTTCTGGATGATGCAAATTCGTTTACGTTTTGAGTCTCTCTGTGCTTATAGGTGCTTTTAGATCTTCTTTTATAGATATTCAATACAGAAAGCATATATTTTAATGAATTTGAAAACCCGAAACTATATGAAATTCCAAAGAATGTATGAAAAGAGAGATTCTATGCAGTTTTTGATTATAAGTAAGTTTTGTTCTGAGTTGCCTCGTTGATCGTATATTGTAGCTAGAGCGACTGCTCCTCCAGAGGTCTAGAGTTCAAATACCGCGTCGGGCACTGTTAGATTAGTTTTCTTAGATTTACTATAAGTGGCTTGGAGTCTGGATATATATGGGAATAGACTCATTACTTACTTCATAGAGAGGCATTAAAATAACTTGCGAAATGTGGGAGTGTACTATACTTCTCAGCCCACCTGTTCAAGGACTTCAGGCACGATATTACGTTTTAAAAAAATACTAGTAATAGTAAACAAGTTATTTTCCCAGTCGATAATCAAACGACATAGATTTGAAAAGCAACCTAGTCATAAATAGTCCTAAAATAAGCATAAATAGTCCTAAAATCTGTGCAGTTTATTTTTCATTTAGATTTATTCTTCTAAAACAGCTCAAATCAATATCGACTTAGATTTTCAGGTACTTAAACTGATTTTATTAACATCTTAACATCAATTTTAATGGGGTTCTGTAAGGTGCAATCAGTCTTAAAAGACATTTTATTACTACAACGCAATCTACCTTACTACATGTATCGTGTTAGGGCGAAGTAAGAATACATTCCCGGCTCCATGCAGGGATACGGGGTGTCTTCTGAGGTGAGTAATCCCGGCGCTGACGGATATGACGTGGTCCTATAGACACAGTTGTATGCCCTGGTCGCCTAGGGGCAGCAGATACCCAACCCTCAGCACAGCGTGGGGATTATGGGCATAACCTTGCGGGGAACCCTATATCCAGCCATGCATTGGAATAGGCTGATGATATAAAGTTACACATGACGTGAACACATCCCTGTATGAGCGTCATCACTAACCGCTTATATGTTATATTCGTATATAGACGTATATTATTTATATACTACATATGTATGGTTGGTTCTTGCTATGCTCGTTATCATCATCATTATCAGTCCATTTTAGCCCTTTGCTGGACATAGGCTTCACTTAATGTGAACACTGTTTACTGAAAGGATTATATAACACTGAAGATAGATGTTACAAGACAGTAGTTGATATATTGGTACAGTTAATCTCTTTAAAAAATCTCTGTGAACTGTAAAGTACACATTATATAGAAACAAACCTGCGAGGTATCTGAACATTACATTTAGCTTTCTCCTGCAACAGACTTTAGCGTAGGAAAGGAAGACTTCCGATGTGACAAAGACTGATTCGCTCCACAGCGATTCGTGTGCGATTTAGCGGCATATTGTCTGAGATTTGCTTTTTATATTCCTCGATACCTGAGGTAACTAGATCTATTGTTACACGTTCGTTAGTACGCCATTGTCAAAGCGAAACATCATTAAATTACTGTGTTAGAAATAAATGAATGTAGGATGCTGTATTTTCTGTTGAAAAAACATGTATAATGTAATAAAATATGTGTAATTTTTCTACTGAAATAATAGGTTATTTCATATTCAGGCATGTATTTAGTATTCTGTATTGTGTATTTTATATATTTTATCGTATAGTGCTATGTATTGTTTCATCATTGTAGTCCATATTTGGGCGACAAACAAATAGAAAAAATAGATATCTATTTTTTATTGTCCTTTTCTGCTTATTATGTAAGGTTGAAAATTATAACGCGTGAACAAAATTGAGTTCCGAGTAATATAGCCATATTGAGTGTATCGTTCAACAGCAAATTACTCTTTATTTTTACTTATGATCGTTAAATATTTTTGTAGATTAAATTAAGCCGACATCATATCAGTAGTATTTACGACAATTTATAATAAAAGACATCAGTACAACATACATTCATATAAAGAATGGTACAAATGTCTAGCCGTGATAACAAACACTGGTACAAACAGACACAAACGTACCTGATCGACGGGTTTTAAGTGTCAATTATAAATACACCCTTTAATAGAAACCTAATCATTCGTAGCGCGTGGCTGTTAGCGGAGAAATATTGGTTTATAGAGCGCCCCACTTCTCTCTTTTTGCCGCCTAGAGACCGATTGATTTTTGCATTTTATTTCAAGCTGATCGCGTTTATATTTTCATTTCTCCTTGTAATAATTTTTAATAAAAAGTTTATTTGAGCTCCAAGTTAATTTCCGTCGCTCAAATGTTCTAAATACTTTATTAGTAATGATACGAGTATGTACAGTTGATTTATGGTACATGTGAAATTTTCTTGGTCGTAGAATCGTGCAGCCTCATGGTTCAGTAATTAGTGACCCCGACTGACGCACCGAAAGCAATGGGTTCGAATTCGACCTAAAACAAAAAAATCGTCCGATCAGCGCGTTAGTTGGTTTCGTGCCTGGCTGTGAAATATCTGTATAACTACATATTTGGCTGTAGATTTTAATGCACGTTGATCAGCCGACTGGTCAATACTACACAGTTCATATACGGTCTAGTTTGTCGTTCGTAGGCACAATGCGTGTGGCGTGTCCTAGAATGTTCCATTATTATAATACAACATTGTTACAGGAAAAGTGAAGGCATGAGTTATCGACGGAGTCGAATTGGCTATTTTTTTGAATTGCCCAAAGTTCAACGATCCGATGACATTCAAAGTACGCCATTCCAAATCGTAAATCGTGCTGTTGCTAAAATTTCATTAACAAATACATCACGTTTGGCGAATCACTATTACTGACCAGTGGGTTATAGCCCTCACATAACCACCCAGCTCCTTATTGCTCTATGAATATGAGAAATAGACATTGATGTATTGATATTATGATATAAATACGCGGTGGTGGTGTGGAAATATAAAAATTTATTCCCCCCCCCCCTCCTTTTGGAGACCTATGTGAACAAGGTTCACATACATAGGTCTCATGGTTCATGGTTAAATAGATCAGAATATAATAGAAAAAAAAAACAATTTTCCTTAACGCTACCATTAGCTATAACGTATGGTGTGTTGTGGCACCTAGAAAATTGTTAAACTACATATTTACTTACAAACATTTACTTACATTTATTTTGTTTATTAGATTTCATATAACTGATAAGATCGCTCGCCTACGACGCGCGTACGTCAGCCTGCCGTAGAGCAACGCCGTGCGCTCCACATGCTCTCTCGAGCAGAGAGAAGGCCGCTGGTCAGCGAGGACGGCACCGGACTGCGACCACATTCCTCGGCAACATTTGCAATATCGTATTTACGATGCATAACGTTAGATGTTTGCATGATCGAGCCGACAAATGCCTGCGTCATTTGCCGGCTCTATCACGGTGTTCTTGACTCTGTATTTAGGAGGCATATTACCATTGTAATGATTTGGGTTAGGTTTTAAAGTAGGGTTTTTATTGACCGGACGTTTTCAAGTACAATTGGTGCCAGACTTTCCAGTCCTTTTCTTCTAGAATTCTATTCTTTTCTTCTAGAATTCTACACAGCTGTAATTATTGTGGTCTGTTTTCAAGACACCGCGAGGTAATTTAATGTTGAGGCCATAAGATCCCAAACGCTAATAACAGTTATTGTGTGATAAAACTAAACCCCGCCGTATTGACTAGTATTTAAACTATCTGATTAAATTATATTAGAAGATTTCAACTTGACTATTTTCAAGATTGACTGCCTCGGTGGTTGTGTTGGTTGCAAGCGTGACTGCCGATTGGGAGATCCCGGGTTCGATTCTCTGGTCGGGCACTACTATTTTTTTTAATTTATATTTTTTATAGTGTTTTAGAGTCTGGATATGAACCTGTTGTATGGCAATGGACTGATCTCACATTCCATAGCGGGATCTAAACATAACTGGTGAAATATGAGAATGTTTTGCATTCCTCTGCTCACCTCTTCGGGGATTACAGGCGTGAGGTTACTTGTTTGAAGATCTCATGTTTTAAACTATGACTGACATATTAAATGTGAAACAAAATAAAAACGTTTGACTGCCTCGTTGGTCGTGTTGGTTGCTGATGCGACTGCCGATCAAGAGGTCCCGGGTTCGATTCCCGGGTCGAACACTACAAAATTTTCTAATTTAGATTTTCT
>DWEI01002707.1:0-13869 GCA_018245875.1 Mysoria ambigua | reverse complement strand
ACCGGTGAATCGTGGGAATGTTCTGCATTCCTCTGCCTACCCCTTCGGGGATTACAGGCGTGAAGTTACGTTACGTAACTGTATATTCTACGCACCTACGTAGAAAAATTTAGAAGGAGTCTATAATCATTCTATATTTGTTTCTGGTATAAGCATCTTTCTTACTTGGAGGGAAAAGACCATTAAAATACCACTAGGTGTACCCTTTCTTACTAAATAGACAATGAATATCGCATTCCAGACTTCGTTAATATTGATATAACCGTTTTGCACTGACGCAACTGAATTTTATTAAAAAAACTTCGTTTTTGATTGTGAAAATATACCTCGTTTTAAAATAAAACTGTGTTTATGAATGTTACAAGTAGTGCTTCAGTATTTTAGAAAACGTATTCCCTCATGCAACACTCCTGTTTTAAATCGTAAAGCATTGAGAACTAAAGTATATTAAGTACTACATTGAGAAAACACCATGGAATGTAATATTATTAAAGAAGGCTACACTGAAAAGGTTGAGTGAAATCTTCGCACTAAGCTCCTGTATAGAACGGTATAAAGCCCCTGGAAAACGTATCGATCTACGCTAACAAAATAAACACGGTTAAGTCAAGGGCTACTTCTTACGTGTTAAGCAATAACTGAGTCAAAATCGCAAGAAATTTTGACAAGCTATAATAATGACAAGCTGCGTCCACGACTTAGTCCGCATGGAATTCTAAATTGAAAGTAGCCTAAGTTACTCCTGATTACATTAGCTATCTACCAGTGTGCATTCCGTCTAAATCGGTCCAGCCGTTCCAGAGATTAGAAGGAACAAACAGACAGACAGACAGTTAAAAATGGTAAAAAATGTTATTTTGTTATATGTACCGTATATACATACATTTAGTAAGAAGAGGTTATTTTAATATTATGAACAGACACTCCAAATTTCATTTATCTGTATAGAGTACAGATGTAAAGATAACATCTTGGGATATCTGTACACAAGATATATTATCCCAAAGAAAGCATAGCGAATAATCATTTGTGACCCGATCTCGTATCGAATGCGACCGGAAGAGACTGCGTAGCGTACCGCAGTACGGAAGAGCTCGTTAAAATTTTCCATTAACTTCAAATTGTTATGTAGGCGTGACAGAAATCGAGGGAACTAGAGGAAATTTCGCTTGGAAGGTTATATTCAGTATCGCGCATTGAATATTAGCAAAAAATAAACATTTATTTACTTCATGAAATGTCTGCAACTTAGTAATATAAATAAAACTCATCATTCTTGATACTTATATAATTATTATATTTACTATATAATATAACTACGTCACTAAAGAGTAATAGATTATACCATAGTTACAATTTTAGTGACAGAAGCCTCCGAAACCGGCATGCATGTATGAAAAGAGTTATGAATGTGGAGGAGGCGCGGCAGGTCTGTAAGGATAGAGACATTTGGCACTCCGTGCTCTCTGCCTACCCCGTAAGGGACTCGGCGTGAAGATATGTATGTATGTATGTACTTACTTAAGTAAAAGAACTTCAGTAAGTTAAAGAACTTATTAAGACCTTCGTAAAAGTTTTGTAAGAGCTTCGTAGGTTGATCGGTTGTAAGTACGATTACCGATCTAACGGCCATGGGTTCAAATCCCGAGAGGGTACTATTGGATTTTGATAACTTATGTTTTATACCAAGAGTTTCTTTTAATGCTTCGGTGTCTGGTTTGTGCCAGTTGTGCAATAAGCTCAGCCTATACTTCATAGTAGGACGCAAACCGAACTGATGAAAAGCGATAGCATACTACACCTCTTTACCTACCTTTTCGGGGATTACAGGCGTGATATTCCGTGAAAGTTTCATGTCATTTCAAAGCCTACATTCATATTAGTAAACATAATTAAGTATCCATTTAAGTATCAAATTGAATTAACAAGTGTGATATCCGTGTCGAGGTGTCGATACTGTGCCGGGATACGGGAATCGTAAGAGGAGATTAATCCCGACACTGGCAGATCGCTGGGCCCGGCACTGGGTGAGAAGCTGTGCTTTGCAATCGTCGACTTCCACTGCCCAGCATAACCCTTCTTTAAAGGCCTATTCCTAGCAGCGGATTGCAATAGGCTGATGTTGATAATGATATGAGCTGTTGGTGTGCCATTTAAATAAATAAATAAAATCACTTATAAGTAATTACAAATTCGTTTAAAAAGTTTTCGTACACTGATATATCCTTAGGTCAGAACTTTTTTTTGGGAGAAACAAATTAACGAAACAAGAATTTCTTTGGCTACGTTTGAATCTTATAACAAGGAAAAGACACAAAGAATGTTAGAAATACTTTAAACATTTTTAATGATGTCGGTATTCCGGATGGAATTTCTGGACAAAAGATTTAACAACAAATTATTCAGCATTCAGAACAATTACAAGTTGGAAACATGCAAAATTCTTTAGTATTTTTGATATGATTGTTGGTATTATTGATATGGCCAACTGTGGTGGTCAGTCTGAAGTATAAGTCACGAAAATTCATAGCACACTGTAATCAGTGTATTTATCCTAACCAGCAATCATTAAATGACTTGATAGGATGATGGGGAGCAACGATTTCCTAAATATAACAATTTACTGGAATTAGCGTTACTTTACATTAAAATCAATGATTATGCCAAAGAATTACTATCAAACATCAAAATATAATCATTCGATATTCCTAATGGCAGAAGCGTTCCTGATGAAAGCGCTGCGGAAAACTTAAGATTATTCAGCAGAGATCTAATTACTACTGAAAATATGTGAAGCCGATAAAATGGAATACAAAAATATATAGATGTAATTAAAAATATAAGTTGGATTAAAATATAACAAACCCGGTCTAGTAAGAGTTAATTAGAAACTATATAATCATATCTATATTATTAACCATGGAGAAACTTTCACACAAAATATCTGACGGGGTTTTCTATAAGATTCTGACGACACTAATTTTTGGTAAGAAACTGCAGTAATCGGTTAAGACTTAAAGTTCGGTTTACCCGTTAGGTTCAACTATGTGGGAATCTTTGGATGAGTGATCAATATTCATTCATATTTCAGTGCTTCGGGATAATTTCCGCAATGGTAACTTTAGTAAAACTGTAAGATGACTTAATAACTTGTGACTGCGGATTTATCTATTTACCTGTATCTCTGCGATTCGTATTGTATCTTTACAGAAAAATGACTTTTAAACCTTCTTTAGATGTAGAATACGTAAGAATCCATTAGTCACTGAGATATGGATGGATTGCATGTGCCAGGGGTTCTTTTGTAAATTATTTTACCATGAAATTGATATACGATTTTCAATAATTAAAGACGCACTATTTGCTTTCCGTAACAGAACTTATGATAAATATTCGCAGCTGAGTATTGTTGCGCAATCGAATAAAATAGAATAGATAACTAGTAATGACTTCAAACTTCGAGTCGTGTACAAGTACGACTAATTAAGTTTCTAGAATTTTCTAGTAGCATGAACAGCAGCGCCTTCTGGTGTCGAGTAACTGAACTACCCTGGTGGAATAATCTAGAACGCGACCTTTCTAGAAGAGGATTCCAGAACGTTCATCCAAGCATAAAAGCAAGGCGTGTTCGGCTGGGAGTTCAGTTCGAATCAATTCGTAACATACGCGATACGAGTGTTTAAGCGAATTAAGTGTGATTTTTCTAAAAAATAAATTATATTCCTACGACTGTGAATCGGTGTAATTTATTTCATCGAATAAACCCGGCTCGTAACTGTATTAACAATTCTTCTCAAAAGTAGTTGGTTTGAGAGAATACCAACTTTACCCCATTTAATGAAGGCTCTCCAAATTAAGACCAACGCCGTCGCAAAAATGCAAAACGATATGATTCCTATAATTAGGCTTGACAAGACTACCACAGTATTATAATTGGTGTTAAAATACCACGATCCGGTCCCCTTTGTCATTCCCGTAATGAAAGAGTATCTATAACAAAATTTTTCACGTTAAAAATAGGTCGGCTCTAGATTGGTGATTGTTAGTGAGGAACTTTTAACGAGCATTTGCAGCCTTTGGTAATAGATATAAGCGGACGATCTCCCTAGTTAATCCCTTTCAGAGACCCCGCGGTCTTCTCAGAATTTTCGGTGAACAAATTAGTAATTATCTAGGTATTTACTTTAATCCGAATTTGGACTGTACGATATAGTTATGCAATCATTATTGTTGAAAAGGGTAAGGGAATTAAAAAGGCAACGAAGCCACAGAAGCTCTAATAAGATGAAAGCGTTGAATAATAAAATCTGTGCACATTTATTTAGCTTCAAAACGTGTTTGTTATTACACGACAACAGCAACCCTGAAGGTATAACGTAAACGTAACTTCACGCCTGTAATCCCCGAAGAGGGAGGCAGAGGAATGCAGAACACTCCCACGTTTCACCAGTTACCTTTACGTCCCACTATAGAATAGGTGGTGAGCTTCTTGCCGTGCATCGGACACATATCCAGACTCCGAACCGCCACTAGAAAATAATAAGCACTGACGGAAGGAATGATTGTGGAAAATTCTCACTATCACCTACGGACATCTCCGTTGATGTCATTACGATAGAACTGTTACTCGTGGTTCCAATTAGTAGACTGCCGCGTTGGTAATCTGGCTGCAAGCCCAACAGCGGTTCCAAAGGTCCATGGTTCGATCGCCGGGTCAAATTAAGGTTTTTCTTCATTGAAATACTCAACAGTGGCTCGAAGTTTCGTTTTGTGCCCGGTGTGTAATAAAACGCTAAACTCCTACTTCATGAGGGGACGTCATTAATTGTAATTGTATTGTATTAGTACACTCCACTGCCTATGCCTTCGGTGATTAACAGGCGCGATATTACAATTACGTTTCATTTTTTTTTAATGATTCTTTATAATAGTGCCTACGATTCTCTAAACATTTAACAGTCACACAAAGTTCTCGCGTTAATACGAGCACTAAGTATAATAGCGGCAAATATTTCTAACTACTGTATTGTACTAACTATGTTCACGTCTACTTTGGGTGCGTTGGTCCGTTATATATCATACCGCTTTAAAGGTTGTCTATATAAATGGACATCTATAAATAACCTGTAGAAAGTTCGCGAGTTCATTCACCTTGGTGCTGGCCCATTCACGCGATTCATCGTAGATTGTTCTACTTGCCTAAGCAAATGAATTGTCAAAGTAGCCAATGAGGAATGAAGCGTTAGAATGTCATCGACAATGCAAGGCACGGTAAGACACAGAAAAACGCATTCGAGTACATTTGATTAGTTATTAAATATTTCGGAGGTACGTCGTGAGAAGACCTGCACAAGTTAAAGTTTCCAAATAAAATTGTTGTCTAATGCGGGTGAGGTCTGCCAACCTGGACTTGTGGTCTGTGACTGTGGCTTGTGACTGTGCCTTAAGTACAATAAAAAACAGTAGAACAATAAAAAAGGGTCGAAAAAAGTATCTATACAACTAACAACTCTATGTCGATTATAAATAAAATATACATATTACCAATAAATAATAAAAGGTCTTTTCTAGGGATAGCCCGATTAATCGCGAACTTGTTTAAGATCATTTATGTGTTCCATTTTAAATTTTATAACTTTATAAGTTTTCGACAATCGAATCGTCCAAAAAGCGTGTAAATTATATATATAAAAATATATGAATAATGAGTATAAAAGAAGAAACATGGAATTTAATTTCCAGTGTATAAATAAAGCGTGGTAAAATAAACCATTGAAATGTACAAAACCAAATAAAGTCATATGTATATACGGCTCCATTGCGCCGACGCTTGTGGGAGGTTTTTTGAATAATATATTATTATCGGCGTCTCAGGTTCGAATTATTGCCAAGCAATCGTGCTAGAAAGGTTTTTCATGTCGCACTGCACATGAATAACTACGCTAAGACTAGAAAATACATACATACATATACATATACATATACATATACATATACATAGAGACCATTTACCTTGTAATACATACGAGTATATACACCGGTAAGGTAAAATTGAACACGTTTAGGTAATCACGAATATACAAGTGACGTTTATTTAGAATTTACCTGATTTATTCCAATTACTAGGGCTTCGGTAAAATCACAAATGATTATATTATTGAGGGATAATTGTTGCTATGTCACAATTACCGGTAAGTTATTTTGGATTTGATTCCAAAACGAACAATAATCTGAATATGGATATTCGGGCTAAAGGGGAATAAAATAAAAGAATGAACGTAGTAAAAACGTCACTAGCCTCCCTTTTGGCTGTCGGGAATTTTATGTTATTACCGGTTAAGGTAGCTATTTTCCTTATCGTATCTTTATTGATTCAACAAAAACAAGTAGTGAGCGTATATGTTCATCTCACATCAGAAAAGCAACTTTATTTTGTAACAACGTAACGTAACATCACGCTTGTTATTTCCGACGAGGTGGGCAGAGGAGTGTATTACATTTCCAACTTCAACACCAATAAGAACAAAAGTCAGTAAATATGACGTAAAGGTATGTTGACTGTTCAAAGTTAAATTAGACATGGAATTATATAATAAATAGAAAATGTATATTATGTAAATTCTGAAAATATTAATTATAAGTTAGCAAGCTCGCGATTTCGTCCGCGTAGGATTCGAAAATTTTAATATGAAAGTAGACTAAGTTATTTTTTATTATATCATCTAGCTACCAGTGAATCTGGTCTAAATCGGTTCAGTCGTTCCAGAGATTAGCCGGAAGAAACAGACAGACACACAAAAAGACAGAATTTACTGTTACATTAGTACATTACCGTTCATTACAAATATCGAAAAACAGTACATTAGTGAAATTTACAAACAGACACTCCAATTTTATTTGATAGGATTATTTTGTACCTATTTTGGATACAAATTGTATTTGTATCTAAGCTACACAAATAATTGTATAAAATCAGCCTTTCCCTATATTATTAATATAGATCACATATTTTTTTAACAGCAAAATATTAAATTTTGATTATATATACCAACGAAAAATAATTTAAAATTACTAAACTTCGAGCCGTAAATAATTTATTATACCCGCCGCTGGAATCAGAAAATGTTTCGGCCCTCATCAACCGGATCACATCTATTGGGATATATATTCCCTTGCAACTGTAGCTGTTTTTATGCGATTCCGTTATCTTTACTGCACAAGCTGAATGAATATACTTCCATGGCGAACGATCGGAGACACGATGCGGGGCACTTAATTAATCTCCGTGGAGGGGCGGGCAATCGGGCGTGGTGCTCTATACTATGGCAGAGTAAAATAACGCACGTTTCCATATTATGTGAAGCTTCTAGATAGTTCGATATGACGTATGGGGTTCTATAGGGGATACGTACGAGTAGGTACACCCAATACCAAGGCTTCTAATATATTATACATTCTACGATATACCTTGCATTAAGAAACGTTGTCAAAGTAAATATACATACACTTTTATAAAATTATTTTTTGAGAACAATTCACTTGTAATATTACGTATAATTATTTCAATATGTTTAGCATTTTGCATCTGAATTTATAAATTATGTTCTGTACTATCTGCCGTCTGCACCTATAATTGTAATGATACTTAATCGATTGATAAAATTTCTGTTAATTTATTGTGTGAACCCAGTGTCTATTTTTAAATGAAATAAATGAATAAATGTAAAAGAAGCGCATTAGGTCTGTTGGGATGGCGAAATTGACATGCAGTGCCCTCTGTCTGTCCCGTACGGGATCTGTCGTGATATAACAATACCATAATTGAAATATTCTATCTAACTCTACAACGACAAAGTGAATATCTGATGCAAATACTGAAGGAAGTGCGCACCGAGAGCGGTCACGGTTCTACCATCGTGATCAAATCGGCCTTCGAGAAGCCTATTTATCAAGATAAACGAGTCTAAAAGCCCTCAAACCGGCGTATAGTTAATGAGGACGAATCTCGTCAGGTGTATAATGATAGAAACATTTGGCAGACCATATTCTCTGCCCAACCAATAAAAAACATGGCGTGATATACAATAATAAAATATAAATCGTTCCAAAGGTTATTTTGAGACTATTTAGAAAACACTCGGAATATATTAAAAACGGCTCCAACGGTAAAATTAAATCTTTAATTACCGCCACCATCGCGTAGTCCAAGTGCTGTAATTTATTGCTGTTAACTGAATAAATTCGGCCGAACAAGCTTTTAACTTTGAACGTAATAGACGGAATCTGCATAAAGAAAGGTTTTACGCTTAAATACATAGATTTGAACATTTTGCATAAACGAATTTATCGTTGATTATGTAGAGCTATTAGTAGCTCTACCGCCGATTGTTACATAGCGACATGTCATTTGTAGAGATGATAAATATCACATTTGTAACTAATGTGGAAAATTTCAATGATTTGCTTATTTTCAAAATGAAAATAGTTTTCGTTTATTTACGACTTACGTGATGTCAATTCACTCATGTTTGTATTAAACATTACTTGAATATATGTATGTATGTCATACAGCGAATGTAATGAGAAAAAATGTTTTTAAAGCTATCATTGCGACTAGTTTATAAGAATATATTTATAGTAACTTAAAATCTCGCCTCTAAGCCCCGAAGAGGTAGGCAGATGAGTGTGGTGTTTTCGAAACTGGCTACTTTTCGGCGTGGAGATATAATGAAATAAACACAGTTTTATCTATGACGTAAATAGTTTACACAACAACAAACAAGAAATCCACCAAGATTTGGATGTCTGAGAAAAGGGTGGACCACAGAGACTTGAGCTTCTCTCGTCACTCTTGGCGAGATCATTCGCAGATGTTACTTGAGCTTTGAGACGTTTACCGCCGCTGGTTTTGATAAACACCGAAATATATCAGTAATCCATCTTATTAAATTTAATCTACGCTTCAACTGTTAAGTTTATCTTAGTCTTTCGCAATGAAAATCAGGATGTGTTGTATTTGGCGATACATTTTAAATGACGTTAAGTCATTGTAATTAAGTTTAATGTTCATGTGTCAGATGGGAAGGCAGCGCGGAGCGGTCAGTGGCGTGGCCGTTAGTCACAGCTCAAACAAGACGCGTTACGCTCGTCAATCCACGGACAAATATATTTGTAATTTATTTCCGATTTTCCATTGTGGTTTAGTACGATAAACAAAATATTTATCCACATATTACGTTTGATAAAAATGAAATTAAAATACACGTTTCTTGAAGACAGACACTTACACATATTTTTAGTCGTGACAATTACAAATATAACACTAATAACTGAATGTTGCCAGAGGGGGTACGGCTCGAACTTGTTTGGTTATTGAGATAATATCACGCCTCTATTTTCCGGATGGAGTGCCCAAAGTTATGTAGTACTTCCACGTTAAACCAGTTTCACATCTCGTTGAATAGTGGGTGAGGCTATTGCCATACACCGGACACAAATTAATGATTATACGCATAATTAATATATTCAGGGCGTAAGTTTATTTTAGTGCGACATGAAAATCGACCAATGAAACGTGTGAGTGTATTCTTCTGCATAACTCTTCGCAGATTACAGGCGTGGCGTTACGTTTATTGAGTTTATTTATTAATTTTAATTACGAAGGCTAACACGGTTACCTTTTCATAACGGGTACTGTGCACTGTCCGTTACATATTATATCGTTTATAATACTTTAATTACGCTTTAACAGCTGCAGTAAACGCGGGTCATGATATAATATACAACCACGGAGCTTTATGATAATGGCCACATAAACAGGTCTCTCTTAGGTCTTATTCTTTCCACGGTCAGATTAGTCCCTAGCTTGCGTTACTGCTATTAAATGAAACCCGGCTCTATTATTACTGGTGATAAACAAAAGTAGAGCAAAGCATTACTTAGTAGCGATAGACTTAGTGGAGGTTTTGTGTGTTGGTTTGTATCACATTATTATTATTATATGCTAAGACCAAATCGTTCACGAGGTGGGCAGAAAAGCAATGATTAATATATATCTTTATCTATAAATACGCCGGTATCGAAAGTCTCCAGTTACTCCTTTAAAGGTTTTCAAACTGTTTTTGGTCAAGATTAGCCAGTCTTGGCTCTGTTGACAATTAGCTCCATCAATATTAGAATCGATTATTATCTTCGTAACAATTTGCATACATATCTCTAACATTAAAGTTTAATTTAAAGGTGTTCATTCCTCGTTGGTCGTGTTGGTTGCAAGTGCGACTGCCGATCGGGAGGTCCCGGGTTCGATTCCCGAATCGAACGCTACAAAAATTTTCTAACTAGAATATTTTCTGCTAGAAAATTTAATTACAATTCTGGTAGTGCTTCAGAGTTTGGATCTGTGGCCGATGCATGGCAATAGGTTCACCACCTATTACATAGTGGGACGTAAATGTAACCGGTGAAACGTGGGAGTGTTCTGCATTCCTCTGCCTGCCTCTTCGGGGATTACAGGCATGAAGTTACATTTACGTATTCATTACTCGTGAAAAAAGGGACCAAATATTATGAATTAATTTTGGTACTTTTAAGTCCGTAAACAATTTGTATATTTATTGTATAGACCTACTGGAACAAAATGAACTCAATTACAGAGATAAAGTGAAACAAAATAAATTGAGGGCCTTCTTTGCGTATAAAGGTATACCTTTCACAAAATTCAAATTAGAAGTGGGCCAGTACATTTTACCCAAGACGTATAATATAATGAACAACAAAATATCAAAAGTTTTGTATCAAACAAACAAAACTCGAGAGAAAATTACATTTTAATTTCTCTACGAGCAATATCGGTGTCTGCGCCGACAAAAACATGTGTGTTGTAAAATGTTCGCACAGTTACATGGGTACTACGACGAAGTTTTAATGGAATCGAGCAGAGTCTTACGTATTTGTTCGACTGTAAATATAATGTTATTTGAACGGATTAAAAGTATGTTCGATTCACGGCGCCCACATTTATACAGATCACCAACTTTCAGGTCCGTGACACTGTGCGACGCCTTCACGCCGATACTTACGACATTGTGAATTATATACGCTATGATAACTATAAAGTCTAGTTCTATTTTTTTTTCGTCGAACGATTTTCTTTTTTCTCGCTTCGGTAATGTAATTGTCGATGGAATAAACTTTTTATTTGTCTTTTAGTATTGAACTGTAAGCTTACAAGTGCGTGTAACGTATTTAACCTTAATCTTTTTATTGTAATATCAACTTAAATGATAAAAACTAAGTATGATATTGTATATTGAACAAAAAGTGTCTGAAATAATATATGTAAAGTGAAATAATATTACGCCTGTAAGCCCCGTAAAGGTAGACAAAGTAATACAGTACCTACACTTGCACGTTTCATCAATTACGTCAGAATAGGTGGTGAGCCTATTGCCATACACCGGGCACATGGCCAGACTCCGAGATACTACTGGTAAATCTAAGTTAGAAAAATCCAGGATTGTCTAACACGGAATTTGAACCCGGGACCTGCCATAAACACAATCAACGAGGCAGTCGATAAAATAGGTGTTAACGTAATTATTGAGTTTTGGTAATAGTGGCTCGGAGTCTGGATAGTGCCCTGTTTTTAGCAATAGACTCACCACCTATCCTATAGTGGGACGTAAATATAACTAGTGAAACATAGTATGCTACACCCCTCTGCATACCTCTTTGGGGAATACAGGTGGGATCTTATACATATAATAGCTGTATATTTTCGTAAATAACAAGCTCAGAAAAATGACTCCAGTTTACGTATTCCAACATATTGTGACAGTCATAACATACGGAAATTCCTGCTTACGAACTCAATCAGCGCTCGGTCGAAGTAGTTAGGCAGTCAAACAAAATCTTCATACATAGCTTATTCGTTCCTTGTGTAAATTAAGTAGACGATTGCGGAGTGAAGACTGGAATAACATTCAAAGATTCAACCCTAAAACACGGGTGATATATATACTTCATTAAACACATAAATCTACATAGCACAGGTACAGTGTCTGAAGCTAGTCGTAAATCTGATACAACTGTTGACCGTGGTGCTCATTCCGAAGGTTGTCTGTCACGCCCATCGTTGTACAACACGCGCCAGAACATTTAGCCCCTAATGGCCGCTAAGTTCTTTTTATATAACTATGACGTCACAGAACCATCGCCCCGCTACCGTTTCTAAGAGTTTTCTTGAATTATTTATTACATCGAACACTTATGTACGAATTATCGTACGCAATCCGAGCTAAAAGGTTTTTCATATCCTCATCAATTCAAATAGTTCTTTGTTATTTCGTTATATATTTTCGTTAATAGAATAATTAACAGCATTAGTCACTTATAGCTACATGCGATAGAGTAGCTTTTTGGAACTTCACTTGTGTTTTATTTTTCGTAACAGTCAAAAATTTTACTTCGCTTTTCATATATTGTACTATATACAACCTAAGTAATTTTACTATTCGTATTCTATTGGCATGGAGACATTTGGTAGTGTGT
Organism: Mysoria ambigua; assembly: GCA_018245875.1. Lineage (NCBI taxonomy): Eukaryota > Metazoa > Arthropoda > Insecta > Lepidoptera > Hesperiidae > Mysoria > Mysoria ambigua. Next base: position 1,320 of record DWEI01002707.1, on the reverse strand, counting down.
GTTCATTGGCTACGCCGTAAAGGAGTTAAGGTAATGGTATGATAACAATAACGTAATTTTATATCTCCTTTACTGGCACCGTAGGTGGAGTGGTTAGGGAACTTGTCCTGGGTTCGATACCCACCCAGAATAGTTGTGACGAGCAGTGAAATGTTTGTTTCTAGGTATATATAAAAAAAATCTCTAAACATTAAGTTGCAATCAGGTGGTCCTGTATGGAAATGTACTAAGTTGTCATTATTATTATTCTTAAATCTCCTTTACTGGCCATGATGTGGCCAGCCAGTGTGCAAAAAAATTGTTGCTAGCGATCGGATACGCGTACCGGATGTCGACCATAATTAGTATAATTAAGAGAAGCAACGAAAAACGTTATCCGAGTGATGATCAACGAGTTACTGAGTTATTTATTGAGGCCATCAATATCTCGCGTCCCGGACGTCTGTACTCCACCCCCCACGCCTTTGTTTGCGTCGCGACTAGAAAAACAACCGTAAAATAATCACACCCAAAAGATTGATTGCCTGTATAGATGCTGCATTCGATATTGTTTGCGATATTCAAAACACGCGATAAAAACGCGGCGTGCAAATTCGAAATACCATTCGTCGATTACATTCGATATGAATCGTACACTGAATGATATTTGTGTGAACTGTTCTCGATATAATAACATTTTATGTTTTAAATTCTGATGTGTAATCGCAAAAAGATAACAGACATCAATTCAATGAAACAATAACTTTTTCTTAACCTTCGTTCCTCTTTACGTCTCATTTGTTTTACTTTATTATTTAGTGGTATATACATGAACACAAAGAGTGAAACAGAAAAAAATATTAAAGAAATAAAATTATGTCGTAAAATTTACTTTTTAATCTCCTGTCTCTGTGTTATATTCCTATTCACGTCTCAAATTTTATTAAATAACGTAACCGTGACGCTCCTCGGCTAAAAATTATACATGAAATGTTTTGGCTGTGTGACTCATTTTTTCTTTTTTAAATCATCATTTTTTCTTTTTTAAACTATATATGGTTGGAGCAATCGGTGTTGAGGTATAAAGCTTCTATTGTTTAATTATTCATATTTGCACGTGTTTTTAGGTAATCTCTTATATATTATCAATAGGCAAAGTCCACATTTGCTTACTGGGGGTACAAGGAAATACAAGTGCGACAATAGACGAGGCAGTAGATTGAAAGAAACTGTATGTGATATGATTTGATGCGCCTACAATTAATTGACTGCCTCGTTGGTCGTGTTGGTTGCGGATGCGACTGCCGATCGGGAGGTCCCGGGTTCGATTCCCGGGTCGAA
>DWEI01002706.1:0-13871 GCA_018245875.1 Mysoria ambigua | reverse complement strand
TCGGGCTCGCCGCGCTCCGGCTCGCCGCGCTCGGGCTCGCCGCGCTCGGGCTCGCCGCGCTCGGGCTCGCCGCGCTCGGGCTCGCCGCGCTCATGCTCGCCGAGCTCGGCGCAGTGGGCGAGCGCCAGCCGCGCCAGTTCGCGCGGCACGCTGGTGTCGCAGGACGGCCACGTGTACAGAAACGCGAGGCCTTACCGGAGACCCACCAAGCCCAGGTCAGTCCTCTGTAACAAGAATATGGCTCACAAGAATAGAATAGAAGGCATTTGACAAAAAATACATTATAGCTTATTTTTCTGTAATAAAATGATACTAAGAAATAACATTATATGCCATTTTTTACACCACTAACTACTGGTTGATACTGTCAGCAAAATTTGTAAAAAATATAAATTGGATTTAGTATTATTAGTTTTATGCAAGAAACCTTAAAAATGAACATATTTTGACGCAACAATTAAAATATTAAATTACATGGTTTTTTCAATATTTATAGTTTAATAGTTTTCACACAACGCTCAGATAATACTCATTCATATTTTGACACTCGTCCATCCCTTTTGCCGTGTTAGATCCGGCTGGTCCAATATAATCCTGCTTTCTAATAAATAGGAATCAAGAACATTATAAATATCACTTAAAATCAACAGTACACTGTGTATTTAATACGCGGATGAAAATGAAATATTTCACAATTAAAATTGTATTTTGAGGTTTACAATACGGATATGATGTGTAGTGATTGTGTGATGTTTAGTAGTGGTGGCAGAAAAATACGGTAGGACAAGAACTGTTAGACATGATTAATTCTTACATTGTACTGGTAACACGTTACCCACTTGCAGTATACATGTATTATTATTATATTTAATTATATTATTATCATCGGGTTGATTATCTACTGTAATGTTTTATAAAACGATGCGCTCTTAGTCGCCTGGATACGAGCTGTTCTGTCCGGGTGAATGGTGAAAGCAGATTTTCTGTAACGCTCTCCGAATTGCACATTAAGCTGGCGGCCTTAATTCTTAATGTCATATGAATCGTTAAATTTTGTTACTGTTTTGTTCTTTTTTATATAGACTGTATGATGTTTAATAATTTACACCAGTATACATCCTGAAATAGGTTACGAATTTCTCCCAGAGGCTCGCAGAGACCCGTACCGTGTGTGATGGCCGTGAGTCGCAGTTGAAATTCTGACAATCGAAAATCACCTAACGATCATGAAATGAAGGACCATTTAACGAAAAGTTTTGAATTTAACATGAGACTCCTTAACACTTTGTCGCAATCGTACCGCACTTATTTTGTTTTATTTTTGAGTTATTTTTTCATTTTGTTTCAGTTCCCAGTGGTCCCTATAGAAATATCCGCGAACGATCTTCGGAAAAATGTCATTATTGCATGATTTTTTTTTATGAATACGGACACAAGTCATACGCATTGACCAGACAACTCTAACATTATGACACCGAGTAAAAATAAAGCATTTATTTGATTTATAATTAAATAGACATTTCAATAACCACGTGAAGCAAACTATATACCTTATTATTTGTGTGTCTTTTATTTCATACGGTCACATTATCTCTGACTGTGTTATAATCATTATAAGCCTGCACCAAATAAATGAATTTTAATTGATTTAGTTATAATTATAGGTACAAAAAAGCACATTGTACCGAAAACGTTATGTATATGAGAGAAAAAATATATTTTATATTATTGACTTCCTCGTCGATAGTGCTCGCAAGCGCGACTGTCGATAGAGGGGCCCTGGGTCCAACGCCGGGTTCAGGTATTGTTAGATTTTTCCAACTTAACACTTTCTAGTAGAAATTTTAAAAGTAGTGGCTGGGTTTTGAAATCTTTGTACCCAGTTGGTGGCATAGGTACACACCACCTTTTCAATGGTGGAACGTGTAAAGGATGTAACTGATGAGACGCTAAGGTGTACCACATTGCTCTGCCTACCTCTTCGGGGATTACAGGTGTGAGGTTATGATTTTATATGTGCTACGCTGTATATATTATATTCTTGAATAACCTACATTAAAATATCTGGAAATGATTCTTAGAATAGATAGATCTGATCTGATTTAAATAAGTACCTGTCAGATGAATTAAATGACTTAACATCACGCTCATAATCCCTGCAGAGGTAGACAGAGGGATGTAGTACAATCATTAGTTTCACCAGTTACATTTACGCCCTCAATTAATTAATCGTGCTCTCTGCCTACCCCGTAAGGCACTTGGCGTGAAGATATGTATGTATGTGTAATTAATTAATCGTACGTTCTTATGAATGAGTTAGTGAATTTTAGAGTTTATAATGACAGTCAAAAGTTGACCGACGAAATGTGGAAGTACCTGATTGGGATAGTCTTGCGTCTATTGTGATATTAATTGAAACTATTTTTGTAATTTTTTTTCGTGATTTATTTTATTGAATAAAAGTACAATTTTTATTTTGTTACCTTTTTTATTTCCCATTTGTTAACTAATTTGTAATGCTGTTAAGTGTAGCGATTATTGAATTTAAATACTGAATGAATTTAAGTATATTGAATTTAAATACATTGGAAAAAATATATATTATTGAAATCTTTTTAACTTGGTAATGTTTTATATATATGTAGTGATACGCTACATAAATGTGACCATATCTTTTTTGGTTGATTTTGATGGTGCATGGGATGCGGCTTGGGGGTGAAGCTGTTCCGTGAAGCTTTTAATCTTGAAACAAACAAGATTCCTCGCTCGCCGGTATACAGTCATAAAGTTGGACACCAATTAATTGACCTTTTGTCAAGTAATGCATTCTTTTCACTCCATACGACCGTTTACATATAGCAGTGTATTGCACTTTCTGTCCACTTGTTCTCAGATTATAGGCGTGATATTAGCTTATATTATCATGTTATATATGTGTTCCTTCAGAACTATTTAGACTATCGTACTCTAGTAGTGAAATTATTCAATACTACTTTATCATATGTAGAAATAATAGTGTTCCCGTACCTACATTTTTAAATCATCAAGTTATTATAAATTTACTGCTTAAATGTGTACAATAAGAGAAAGTTTACTATTTATTTATTGGTAACTTAAATTACATGATAATTTATATACTTTATTTTTATTGTTAAGCGTAAGGTTGGGATCATATACAATGATAGATGAGGCAACTTTTTATGAGTCAATAAATGCTGAATTACCATTTCATGATTACCAACTCGAAATGTAATGAGTATCGACTTTAACTTTTTTAATAAAAACGTTCTCCTAATCTACCTGTCACAGTTACCGTCCGCGCGCACGCTCTCACTATGAAAGTAGTTGGATAATAGCATGGAAAAGTAAATGTAGGGCGCGCTGTGTTCCCGCAGCGGCGCTCGCGGCTCTCGCGGCGGATGACGAGTGCACTATCTCGCGTCTTGAGGCCCAGTTCTGCGATATTTAGGGCGCGAATGGAGGCTTCTTATTTTTTACACAAGAAAAGTGATATACCTACAGTTGGTAATACACACAAACGTATTCCATCGCTAGAATGTCTCGTTGGTCGCATCGTTGGTAGTGCCACTGCTGAATCAGGTCCTGCATTCGATACCTCGGTCGGGTACTATTTGATTTTTCTAATACTTTCTATTTCGAGTAGTGGTCGGGTGTCTAGTTTTGTGTCCGATTTATGGAAATTGGTTAACTTCTTGGGGAATCATTGGCATGGTGTTATTTATTATAATGCTAACAGATAATATAAATATCAAATAAACTTCCTTAAAAAATTAGCTCAAAAATAATGATTCAGCTCGCCAATTAGTTAGAAATATACGTAAATTGAAAGTGGTGTCATTAGTTTACTGGTTAGTTTATTGTAATTGTTTACTGTTGAATGTAACGTTTTTACCCCAACGTAGGTGAATATTGCAAGCGACACAAGTTATGCAACGCCAGGCGCGGTCAGCATTTAAATGAGTGCAAAAATGTATGAGAGTACTCGTGCTTTAGAAAAACCTTGAGATGTCGGTTCTAGTTAAGTATGATAACAACAGTCGAGACGTCCAAAGACGATTTGAAATTCGGCTGATTGATTGATCACGAACTCGTACCTAACAGCAAAATGACATAGAGTGCGTTCCAACGTCCTTCCTCTATCTCTTTCCCGCGGCAGGGAAAAGAGTCCTACGAAAGAATTTGGCGGTCTTTTTGCCTGCAATAATTAAAAAGTGTTATAATTACAGGTTTTTACCCACGTACGACTTGCGAACTTGGTGCGTTATTTTAATTTAGGTAGATACAATTTATTTATCATTTTCGAAACATCTACTATTTAATTCATAACAATTTTCTTTAAGCATGTTTAAAAATTTACTAAGTAATAACATTTTGATTCATATATTATTAACATGAACATCATATTACCCCTTGGTATTAGGGGAAACCTCGTGTCATTGAGTACAGCGTACTCGTAGCTGTAATTTATCACCCGTCACGTGATATAGCTCAAGGTTATATACACTCCGTTCCCGGCTATTATATTGTAGCGGAAGGATTTCTCCAACTTCTCGCACATCGCATACTCATATGTATGCCGACAACATTACTCTTGTTGAAGAAAATTATGTTGGATCATTATATTACCTTGTTAACAACGGCGGAATGGAAAAATATTTTTTTCCCAAAATTAAACGGTAGGTATCTATGAAGACTATTTTACACTGAGCTAAAATTGTACTTAATTTAAATAGATAATGTACTTAATTTAAATAGATGAAATAAATTGAAGAAAGATATATAAACGATGAAATTTACCCCTGCTTGGTATTTTGGGTCTCTTTCAGATAAGTGTATTTTCGGCGCGGTTAAGTACCTTTTTATACGTGCGTAACCACGCGCTTCGTGCCCCACGCGGGTCTCGTTCGGACTTGAACGCTCGGGATTTAGACCATAATATTTTCGGCGAGTATGCCAACATGAGTATAAAGACCGAGTGTAAAGTTCACGTAGACATGCTGCAGCTATTTCTAGACACGCTTGCGCTGTTCTTCTAAAGTCTAAAGGGTAATGTATATATATACTTTTTAATGTCCCCTCGAACGTTCCATGTTAGCGACCAGTAATCATAATACGTTACTGAGATCTAAATGCGACTGCATAAATTTACAAGCTCTAATCGGACTGGGATCATAAGGCCTTGTGCAAGTTGACCGAAGGTATCGTAATGACTTAAATACCTTTTATTTATAATTAAAAATAAACCGTTTTGTTAGGAACGTCCGATCCGCCGTCAATATAACGTACCTAGCGCTGACCAAACGTACATATTTTCTACTAAATATCCTTCAATGACTCATCGATTCTCGCTCCAAGGTGAACCCGATACTCGCAGCCCCATCCCATTCATTCGCCCCCTTTGTTGGCACAGCAATAACTTCCCGGTACATTCAAGGTCAGCCGCTGAAGAGATGAGTTCCTCATCTAGCAGCTTGTTGATTTTTTTTTTTTTACACAATTGTTGGCTGCTTAAATCACTGTAAGGGAAAAGAATGAATGTATCTTAATTACATGTCTTCAGTGTACACAAAAATTTAAGATTCAATTCTCAGTTTATTATTCATACTTGCATTAAAAATGTAGCGATATCTTTGAATTAATATCAATATGATAAAAAATAATGAGAAAACCACGCTATTTAATAGCAGCTGGAACCTTTGAAAAAATATGTTCTCATATTTCATAACTACTTAAATGAGACTACTGTTCGCGTTTGCATATTGTTATTCCGTGCGCTGACACCGACCAATCAATACGTGTTCCATCTGTACGTTCGTTTAGTTTGAACAATTTAATCTACATCCGCACAGTCGATAAACAATGGAACATTCCCTATGCATTGGCTAAAAGGCTACAACGTTACTCCAAAACATACTAATTTTCTAGTTGTAACTCTAGTTCTAATAGGAAATATAAGTTGATGTCAATAAGAAAGTGTAATAAAATGGGAAATATATCTATCATAGGAAATCGGAAATATGATATGAAAAATAATCACTTCTATTGACCACTTAAGATATGAATTTAAGTATATGTGTTTTATTCCGAACGAGCCATTAGAATACTCATGAATACCGACGTTTTATGATTATTTGTCCAAATTAACCGTTTAAATGATCATAACGTAGTTAGATATGTCTTGGATGGATAAGTTCTAATAATACATGTGTACACACACGTCAAAAAGACCAAAAAAAGATCATACATTTAAAAAAATAAAAAAAAGCAAATGTCGTGCTGTGTTATATATATTCTATAAATAACTATGTCCCCCTAGGAAGGGGTCATGTAAGGAAAATGTACATGTTATATAACAAAGTCGTGAAACGTTGCTACGTTGGAGGGCTGGCTCGATATTTATGGATTTTACCTTTTGCGGTCAAATATGTTAAAATGTATGGTATTTATTATATGATTCATACAAATTCACTAGACTTACGTCAACAAATCCTAAAACAACTCCTAAAACAACGCGATAAAAGTTTTATATGCTTTTGTACGTATACGAATTAAGGTTTACTCGTATACTTCATTGTTAAGTTTATATCACCAAAGACATCGATCTCGAGATTCCTATAGAAAAAGTAATTGCAAAATAAAGGCACTAACAAATATTATAATGATTGCATGGGTCCGTGTTGGGCGCCAACATGGCTTTGGGAGCAGGGTGGAGAGAGGAGGTGGGGGCGTTGGCCAGTCTCGCAGTCTGTGCCGCCAGCCAGTTGCGCCGCAGCGCTCGACGCGAGAGCACGTCTGCGTTGTATTCGCGATCACCGACATTTTACTCACATGACACTGGAAAATCTGATAGTGAGTGGCACATTCGGTTACATAATTCGTCTGTTGTTAGCCTGTTGTATTCGATTTTCATTAAGCTAAAGTCTATGTGAAGCTAGATTTGCTCGGGCGACGCACAATAAAATTTTAAGTACTCTATCTCGCTGATGTTGCGATATTGCATCTCATTCACATCAATTAAGAAGCTTTCCTTGACAAATTGATTTGATCTTACTTTAACAACATAGATTAATACGCAAATAAATTTTGACTATTTACGATGAAACTCAATTTTTTATGCGATGTCCGAGCATAATTGATATGTGGTTAGTCTTAGCTAAGTTACGTATAGATATGTAGGTATCAGACCGGCCGGCTCGTCTAACCAATTACTTCCAATAGAATGACTACCAGACCGTGGTAGAGATAGGTATTTTTGTACATTACTCTCTGGCTCTTTCACAGATACCACTTCGATAAGAATTAATTACACTAAGTGCTACATACGTTTCAGGTAGATTTGTATCTGGGTCGAGAGTAAAAATGTGTATTGCGTCGCTAGACGAAAATATCTATAGTACATTATTTAGTAAAATTCTTTTTATTTTAGATGCAGTAAAAAGAAAAGATTCCCACAGTGCTCACAGCCTTTTCCAACTCTTTATTAACGAATAACTACGTATTGCATACCATGTTTCAGCTATTATGTTCCTATGGATATTTTTTTTATCGTTAACCCGCATAGGGTTTTTGGTAAAACTATAATCAAGTTTTCTTCGTAATCTGTTAATGAATTAGTATTTTACGATGACAATCTGCGGCACTAAAAGTTGAGGACATTCATTTTTATTAATAGTAAAATCCATACTGCAGTCGATACTGTACATTTCATTTTCGTTTTCGTTTTCTGTAAAAGTAGAATTTCATTTTTGTAAATCAGATATGGTAGCGTGTTAAAAATATGAGTCGTTTGAAACTATTCAATAATTAGACCATGTATGAAAAAACTAAAGGAAGACACCCGGAATGTAAAACCTTTTTTGTAGATAAAGAGAAAACATGAACATTTCTTTTAATAATTCCATTTTCGCCTTGCGTTCATCGGTGCTTATGAATAACCAGTATTGACTGAATTCGTTACACATTCTTTCTTTTCAGTGGGCACCTCATATCCTTGATTTTTTTACGTAATGGAACGTAGTGTACGTTGTAAAAAAAATTAAAAAGCCGAGAGTTTTATTATTCCATTTTAGTTGATTTCGTTTTTTTATTTGAATGATATTAATTTCCGAAAAATATGAAAATACAAAGTTTTGTGAAGTAATAAAAAAAGTAGTGCAGAACACAGCCTTACTTTTGTGACTTTTTATCAAAAATCATATAAAGCATAATGCTACTGAACTAACATTTTCGCAACACTGGCTCATATTTTATTAAAACTGTAAATACAACACCGCGGGTGGAAAAAGAGAAATTTAATACGACACATTAATAATTTCCCTTTGGATTTTTCCGTAGGCCTTGAATGAGATTAGACCTCTACCATCTAATTACGTCGCCATATTTGCTTGAGTCAGTTTTCATTTGAGTTAATTTATTTACTTCGCTCCCGGTGGAATTTAATTACCTCTCCAGACAGTTTCGTTTCAAAGGATGGATGGCATTATACGCAGAATAAAAGAATGAAAACAAAATACCCAAAAATACATTTCCTTTTGTTCATGATTATTTCATGGAAATTTAAATGATTCCTATACAATATTTCTTCGCTTACATAGCTCTTTTAGTGATTGATTTGAAAGAGTTTTTATAGCACGCAAGATTTCCATTTCCATTTCCCAGTATTTAAACCATTTGCATTGAAAATTTTAATAAATCGGTTCCGCAATTTTAATAATATCCATTCTGTCACATTTGCAAGTTTAATCTATATTATCGAAGAAATATGATTTACCTACATACATTTTTTTACGCCAAGTCCTTCACGGGGTAGGCCGAGAGAACCAAGTGCTTGATTAGAGATATACTTGGAGACCTGCCATGATTTTTCTACATTCATCATTCTTTTCATACATGCACGTAGGTCTCCGAGATTTCCGATTCCCTCATCAGCCAGTATTCGTCATGTTTGGTCAAGATATATGTGTCTTGGTTTTCCTCAGCACCTGCGTCCACCCATATGTATATAGACCTACTTTAATGGATTTCTTAGCAAAACTCTGTGACAGACCACGTCAAATTCAATCTACTTCATAGTAGCGCCGTAATATCACGTGTAATTTTACTCGTCCGTTCCTAATTATAATATTCTTACCTTTAGGATGCAATATGCTTAACGTCAGCTAATCTGGCTGCCCATTACCAATATCATAACATTAATTTTTTTTGGGACATCTCGTATTTCATAATTTACTGGAAGAAGTAGATGTTTGACGCATTATATCTTTATTTGTGTTATTTACTTTTGTTAAGTTTGATTTACTGGTGAGGAGATAATATATTTTTTTACCATAGGACAATTACTATAGGGTCATCCCCCTCATTTGCTTCATTTTCAGGTTGAAATTTATGATAGTCGCTAGTCTGGATTCTTGTTTGGTGTATGGCAATAGTCTCATCACCTATGGTATATAAAAACACCTGACAAAATGTGGGATCGTACTATGTTACTCTCGCTACATGTCCGGGGACTACAGATGTTTATTCGATTTGCTCGCGAGGTTTTGTTTTATTCTATATCGATGACGATATCGATACTTCTATCGTTCCCCACATGGGTCTCCTCTCATAATGAGAGCGTTAAGGTTGATCTGGCGCGCTGGCCAAGTGTGCGATGCCAGACTTCACACACCTTAGAGAAAGTTTATTTTGAGGACTGAAAGTGTGCAGGTTTCCTCACAATGTTTTTCTTAACCATAATAGCAATTAATATTTAAACTTAAAACGCACCTTTTTAAGAGGTGCATGCCTGAAATTTGAACCCGGTCTCCCGGAGTGAGAGGTCAAATTTTGAACAACTAGGCCATCACTGCCTTTTACTCTTAGTGCAAGAATATATGTATTTATAAAAATTCACATGGCGAGACGCGGAGCGACACGTAGAACGCTTGTAGAACGCTTGTTCACACCTCTCTTGAATATTCAAAAGTAGATACTGCGAAAAGACCTCAATATAAAATAAAGATTTAGGTAATTCCTTTTCTTCAAAGTCAATACGAAAATGTAAAACGATTTGCGGCCCGCAATGCGCAACTAAACTCGCTTGCCAGACCTTGGTATTAATGAGTTGATACTCGGATTACAGCAATGTATTTTAATATTCTATTCCTAAACTCAACACTTCCGGTGCCTATCTCTAAATCTAAACTGAATCCCCATTAATATTTGCAAATTTGAAATGTTTGTTTAAACCAACCTCTGTATATTTAATGAAAAATATTTATACAATGTCACTAATGAATTACTTTTTCAAGAACAAAAATAAGTTTAAACACATAGTTTACAAAACAAAAATAAGTTTAAACACTTAGTTAATTTAATAAATACTTGATCGTTAGAAATGCTGTTTATATTATTCGGTTCACCAAATTACTGTTCCAAATTTAATTAGGTACAACAGATTAGTTGGAGCGAAATTTGAAATTGAGGTTGCCCCGTCATATTTTATTCCGTGTAGGCTTTGATTATTAGCAGCTAACTTAGGCGCTTTTATGAATTCACCTTCTTTCAAATTAAACATATCACATTCATAGTCAATTATTTGTTCTCCGCATATTGCACCGTTAGACATTGTATCTGGAACCTTTGCACGCTATGTGGTCTGGTATCCAAATTTCAAAACGGGGCGTTTTATGTAGAAGTTCGTGATAATTTTACTTTTACAAACACAAAATATTTCCAAGAAGCTTTCGACGGCTAAAATAATGCGAGTCAAGTGAACCCTTTGTGTCTGAAGCAATTTCTTCATAAAGTATTTTATACTTAGATGAATTAATTCGTAAATGCCTAAACAATTTCTACAAAGAAAATTAAGTTTCTCGCAAAGTATTCGTTAAAATAATTTAAGACCTAAAGTACATATATTGGGTTGATTGTATTCAATTTTGCTATTGAAAATAAGCAGATTTCAACGAGAGGGTTGAACATTACAACAAGATACAGATCACAACGGTTCTTCGACTTTTATGATTATTAATCTATGGTTCATACGTAACTGTAGGCATAGTAGTATTGTACATTACTATGTTTTCCAGTTACATTTTGATCCCTCTATCGAAAATGGAGTGAACTTATTGCCGTACCCCGGACATAGATCCAGACTAACTATTACAGAAAATGTCACCTAGAAAATGCAAGTTACAAAAATCCTATAGTACCCGGCTCGGAAATTGTAATCAGAAACTCGTGAAAAGCAGTTTCGCCTATAACCACTCTTTCATATTACTACAACTATCTTTAAGAATCATAATAATAGACAACAGTGATTAAGGTATCATAGATAAGCCGCTTATCGCTCATTTCATGCGACCTACTGTGTTTAGCAAATTGAAATTTGGTTTCGGTAGGCAAATCTTCAAAATAAATCCAACATTTTGAGGAAGATCGATTCATCAGACAAATCATCAATACATACTTCCATTTTGAAGAAGATCAGACTCTGCTGTATAAATAATTTTTCTTCTCACGAGCTTACAGAAACATTTTAGGGTCACAAAAAGGCTCTTTTGGTTTCTTTGCTTAGGTCAGTTGTTTCTGACTGGGTTATTTCTATTACATCTTACAGTGCGACAGCCCTGATTGCTATGCATCAGACATTGCAGACGTCATATAACCAAAACTCCCAATGAGTATGGCTATAGGTTCAGCCATAATCATAAGAAATATTTTATGTAATTGTATTCAAGATCACAATAATTATTATAGCAGACGTTACGATAGCCATATGTTAAATTTCAGGGTATTATATGCCAAAATTGCACTAGGAATTATTAACCACACTCTTGTGAATTCGTCGATATTATCTTATATTGTAGGTGAATCTTATTAATTTTTCTTGTCAAGTATTACATACTGTTATAGTCGTTGTATTAATCACATTAAAAAAATTCAGTCACTAGTAATTTATTCTTAAAATCCCTACTATACAAAATACAAACCTATGATTATGCTCTCGCAAAACTAAAATAATGGGAACTAAATAGTGCCAGTCAGTGAAAGATAACAGTGCTCGTGATTGTCATACCACTCGTAGTATTCGATTACCACCAAGACCGGTAGCTGGACACAGCCAGGCGCCTGGACCGCCGGGGGGAGTAAGATGGAAGATAATGCTGAGGGGCTGTATCGATATAGGTAAGTAAGGACAATTTAAATACACATATTTCTAAAAGCGGGTCCTGCAGAAGACCAATGCCGGTCGTTCTTTAACTCTGGTCTTTAAATTTTTAACATTAAGCCTTCCCGATTCTGAGCAGGACCTGTTTCATAATGATTATTATATCGGGTTATGTACATATTATTCTTTCTTATCGAAGAAGTAAACACGACACCTGTAAAGTAATTCCTGACGCTATGACTATTGTAGTTAATTGTAATACTTTATTTTGCTGACTGTTCTCTCCTTGACCATGATAAGTTGATTACCGCTCAAAGCCGAAGACTAACAACTACGAGTATAACGATGTTTGACGTTCGTTTAATGTATATTTGACTATTTTTATAAATTCTCTTGAACTTGATTGATTTCTAAGATAAACAACATTTCTACATGTTATTCACTTATTAAACTTTCTTTGATATAGTCTTGTAGCAAATGTAACACGAAATAATCAGGTTTTGCTTAACGAACTGCTTATAAACTGCGTACAGACAAAAAAAAACTTGCCATATTTTTATCTTTATAAATGTGCGGTAATTAATTTCGTTTTCTCTTCATTAACTTCCTTTGAAAGTAGTTTGAAGTACCTAAAGTCAAGTAAATTTTCGTGTTAAAACTAAAAATTTTAGTTAGGTACCGTATTATTATTATTATTTACGTATTACAATAACAAATTCGCTTTCAGCCTGTTTTAGGTACAGTCCTAGAGACAGTAACTATAATATATGTACATATACAAGCAGATCAAACATTTTTGTTCGTCATACCTACATATACCTACTACACCTGTTTCGCGCGGAAAGTATACCCATAATCTTCTCAGCTGTTAGGTGCGCTTACTATTAGATTATGGCATAAAAAATATAAGGCTGAAAAAATATACAATGACCACAACAAAATAATAAAAAACTATACGGTTTCGATAATTATTCACATATTTTGAAATGTAATACAACTGCCACGTTGGTCCAGTTGGTTGCAAAAGGCACACGACCTGTTCCATAGTGGGTACGTCCCAATTAAGTGGTAAAACGTAGGAGTGTACCTACTACATTTTTGTGCCTACCTCTTCGGAGATTGCAGGCGTGATAGTACGTATATTGTGGATTATACTCTTATAAATAAAATTTACCAAACGACATTGTCTATACATTGCAATACTTAAATATATACCATCCTTATTCCTTAAATTTTATAATGTATGATGTTTTTGAAGAATTATTTTTAAGGTATGATCTAGAGATTGAGACTAACGGCTAATGACTAATGCTATTACAGAGCAGTGAAGGTGTGGTGACTGTGAAAATAAATAAGTACGATTAACCCCGCCCAACGGAAAACCGTTATTCTAAAGATGACTCATAGAACGGTGTATCTTGGGGCTGCGATAATGGAATGCGCATTTTGGAACCAACTGCAGTATTTTACGAAACTTTATTCATTTTGCCCGCGACGCCGGCGTCGCGGCGCCGCCGGTGGCGGTCGATAGGGAGAGGTGTGTAAATAAATGCTACGATTTTATAACGAAAAATGAGACACTCCTTTAAATTCAGAAATTGAGTAAGAGTTGACAATGAAAATTAACGTAACTTCACGCCTGTAATCCCCGAAGGGGTAGGCAGAGGAATGCAGAACATTCCCACGATTCACCGGTTAC